>VXBW01005340.1:100837-198768 GCA_013400375.1 Thinocorus orbignyianus
CCCCCTCCCTGACCCCTTTTTCCTTTTCCTTTTTCACTTTTTTCCCCTTCCTGACCCTTTCCCACCCCCGCCCCTTTCCTGACCTGAGGCAGGAGGGAGAGGAGTTGGGGGGAAGGCTGTGGGGAGCGATGGTCAGCACTGGGATTTTTTGGCAGAAACCTCGCCTGGCCACCGGCCAGAAATGACCTCATGACAGGAGTGAGATTTGGCAGCTCGATAACGCCCCGCTTCCCCTATCTTTACAGGGGATTCAAGGAAAAAAAAAATATAAAAAATATGTAAGTCATTTAAGATACAAGGGCAATTTTTCATGGCAGAGGTTGAGGCATTGTAGTTCACATCTTTGTCCCAGAAGCTGCGGGGTGTTGCATCACTGGTTTGGCCCCGGGGATGAAAAGTTCGTTAGCACTGCTTTAATTCATAGAATCATAGAATGGTTAGAGTTGGAAGGGACCTTAAAGGTCATCCAGTTCCAACCCTGTGCCATGGGCAGGGACACCTCCCACCACACCAGGTTGCTCCAAGCCCCATCCAGCCTGGCCTTGAACCCCTCCAGGGATGGGGCAGCCACAGCTTCTCTGGGCAACCTGCTCCAGTGCCTCACCACCCTCACAGCAGAGAATTCTTCCTAATATCTCGTCTAAATCTCTCCTCTTCCAATTTGAAACCATTCCCCCTTGTCCTATCACTCCATTCCCTGACAAAGAGTCCCTCTCCAGCTCTCCTGGAGCTCCCTTCAGATCCTGGAAGGCTGCTCTAAGGTCTCCCTGGAGCTTTCTCTTCTCCAGGATGAACAGCCCCACAACTCTCTCGGCATGTCAGTTTGTCAGCTTTTCCATTACTGTCCCTCTGAGGTGCAAGAGAGGAGCTGGTGCTACCTTCAGCCTCCTTATAAAACCTAAATAATCCCTTCTGCCGGATGCTCTGTAGCATCCCAAAAGCCGTTCCGTTGATGCATCGTTACCGTTTGACAGGCGCTTGGCTAAATGGCTGCGCTTGCAGGATCACTCATTATAATATCTTATGCCTAAACTAGACTGTGATTCCTTGTCTGGAAAAAAAACAAGTCAACCTTGTAATATTTGAACCTCGTGGAGCATCTTTTCCCAGCTTTTGCTCCAAGTGAGTGGTGTCCCTGCCCATGGCAGGGGTTTGGAACTTGGTGGTCTTTAAGGTCTCTTCCAACTTGAACCATTCTGTGATTCTATGACATGAAGGTTTGAAGGTTGGTCAGAACATTTAGGCAAGACTTAGCCAGTGTAAAAGCAGAAGGGTGTTAGTGCTCAGCCATGAGGACACGTTGGGGGTCTTAATGTAAAATAAAATGCCAATTATTTTGCCCTTTGGTCTCAATTCCTGCTCCAGAGCACCAGGATGGCATTCAGGTGTGCTTTACACGTGGCGTCAAGGGGCATTAGAGGCATTAAAGCTTCTTCAGTGACTTCTCCTTCACTGAGCATACCTGGAGCTCATCTGTGCACGTTCATCCCCGTGTCTGGTTCCCACATCCTGAGCTTGGGAAGTGAGGGAGAGGGGGGCTGTGCCGGCCTGTGATGGATCAGGGAAGAGCTGAGACCCAACAGCGTGCTGAAAGCGTCTTGTTGGAAACGTTCCTCCAGCATTAGCCTCCCTGTGGGGCACCAACATTTAAATACCTCTGCAGGGCTCACTGTTGGGGATTCTGTGGCTTCTGATCCGGGATGATGGAAGGCCGGGGTCAGATGTTGTTTAGGGATGCATTTCGTGGTGGGTTTTTCCCTCAGATTACCCTTTTAGGCAGTCTTGGTTGTCGCTGAAGGAAGCTGTTGTGGGGCAATAAAGGTCTCTGTAACACATCAGGGCTCTGGTGACCTTCCTTCACCTTTTTGATGGTGTCCATTCCTCGACAGGACAACATTCCTGAGATCTGGGGTCTGTGCCGGGGAGAGGGATTGCCTGGTAGCACATAGAAAAGGTATTCCTGCTGTTATTCCTACGAATATCCTGGGCAAAAATCTGGCGGGGATTCATCAGCTCCTCCTTGTACAAAAATCAACCCAAACCAGCCAAAACTGTGGGGTATGTTGCATTAATTGGGAAATTAAGCACGGCGGCGTGTGCTTTGCCTGGAGGGTTTGAGGCACATCCATGTGTATGCCGGAGGTTTAATTCCCAGTGTGAGCTGGAGCCGTCTCCTTTGGTTGCCCGGGGACAGCCTGGGCTGGTCCCTTGTCACCTTCTGCTCCTTGACAGAGATTTATGATGCCTCTTGCGTGTGTTTTGTTCTGCCTCCTTATGCCGTGCAGGGGAATGGACACTGTGTTGTACGTGGTGGGATGTCCCTGTTCCCAAACAGGAGCTGAAGCTTAGGAATCCCCCTTTGGAAAAAGAGGGAAACGGTCTAAGAAAATACATAGCTGTGGTTTTGGGTGGGGGGGGTGTCATAGAGTCACAGAACGGTTAAAGTTGGAAGGGACCTTAAAGATCATACAGTTCCAACTCCCCNACTCTAGGTGAGGTCTCACGAGCGCAGAGAGGGAGAATCACCTCCCACGACCTGCTGGTCACGCTTCTTGTGATACAGCCTAGGTCACCAAGTGTGGGGACACCTCGCTGGGGAATGCCTTGAAATGCTGGGAGGAAAACCAAATGGGTAATAAAGACAGACACTTACTATCTAGGAGAGGAAGGGGCAGTTGGAAAACGCAGGATATATTTTGCAAATGATGTCTTGAAGCTCATGTTGACGTTGGGAACGGGGTCTCAGCTTGGTGGCAGTATCCAGGGAGAGGGCAAGTATCCCCGCTCGGGGGCCAGTGGGCACTGCCCTGTGTGCGTGGGTGCTCCCTGAAGGAAGCTGGTAGGGAAAAACGACCGATTTTGGGGAGTGCAAAAGAAAAGAGTAATTTTTCCAGCCGGGAGCAGAGGGGGGAGGCAGGACAAGCGTGTAATTAATTTGGCAATGCGCAGGAAGGAGAGGAGGACAGGCTTCAGCTCCCAGAGAAATGTGAGGATGCTGATGCCTTGTCGGAAGCGGGAAAATGTGGGTAAGGGAGGAATAACGTGGGAATAACACGTCAGAGCAGGGTCAGCCTCAGTATCCTGCCTGTGCCGGGAGGTGTGGATGCTGGGGGGGGAGCACAGCAGTGTGCGTGAAGGTGATATAGAGATAATTAAACAAGAGATCCGGGGGGGCTAGGTGGTGGGATGGTAGTGGGATGATGTTGGAGCGTGGTGATTCCTTCCCTGCTAGGCTTTTCCTCATCTTCCCCTTCCAGAGCCGAGCCCAATGGACTTTTTTCTTTATTTTGATTTTTCTCCTCGTTCTGTGAAGGATAAATGCTGCGACATTGTGCAAGGGCTCGGGGCTTTTTATCGGCGTTTATTGAATTCCATGCTGGGGAAGGTTTGTTGTTGCCAAAGTATGTGTTTGACCGACACGTGACCAAAGCTGCAGGATTTTCCACAATTTTGTCGATGAGTTAACTGGCGAGGGTTCAAACCTGTGTTTTTTAAGAACGCTCGGCGGCGTTCCGAAGTTATCTCTCACTTAACCTCATCGTGCGCGGTGCTTTATCCAACCGATATTATTCTAACCTCTTTAACGTTATTTTTCTTACCACATAATAACTATAAATCTTCCCTGCTCTTCCATACACATGTAGTGTCTTGTAACGCTAATTAAACTGCACACTACCCTAATTTTGCTCTCATACTAATCCAATATATTTTTCTTGACTGGAAGCCAAACCCTGAGAGCTTCAGAGCCGGCGAAGCTCCCCATCCCAGTCTTTATTATATGTTAATGGCTTTATATTTTAATATCTTTCAACACTTGAAGAGGATGTTATTTTTAGAGGTGTCTGGCTCGCCGAAGGTAAACCCCGTATGCGGGAGGCTGGGCTGGGGGAGGAGGATTTTTGTGAAAGGTAAAAGCACCGAGGAAAATCCGTGGTGTTGAATAAGTGGGAAGCGTGTCTCTGAGGATGTGCCATCTGGCAGAACCCGTTGGGCACAAGTGCAAAACGATGGGGAGATTTGGAGGCAATTTTAAAATAGTTAACGGCCTTTATAGGAGGCGGGGAGGGGAAATAAAACTTTTGCCTGGGCTTTTGCACGTTGCAGTTGTAAGAGCTCTCTTGTTAAAACTCTTGGAGGGGGGGAAAGGCGCTGGTTTTGTCCGCCGAGGGTGCTGATGCCAGTTGGGCCGGAATGCTACTATAACAGAAATAATTACTGGCAGATGGGTGGATATTAAAATGAGTGCTTTCCATAAGCCCAAATAAAATTCTGTGGTAAGTGCAGAGCACTAAATAGGCCAGCCTGTGCCGCTGAAATGCCGGCGCTGTAATGTCTTCCAAATGGCAAGTGCCAGCGTCCTCCCGCTGGAGCTGCAGCTCGGCTGCTGCTTCTCCTTCTCTGCTCCCTCGCATCCATAGAACCATAGAACAGTTAGAGTTGGAAGGGACCTTAAAGATCATCGAGTTCCAACCCCTCTGCCACGGGCAGGGAAATTACTCCCATTACTTAGGAAATTAGTCCTGTTACTCCTGCTGCTGCTCCTACCATTAGTGTTCTCACCATCACATGTATGAGGAAAAGACTTAGAACTCCTTCATGGTGCCATATTATTTGGCTTACTACTACCACAACTACTACCGCAGCTACCATGCCACCAAGAAAGATACTTAAGACTCCTCCATGCAGTTGAAGCTTCAAACTTCTCGTTCCGCTGGGAACGAGAGGGGAAACCTGCCCACCCTTGGGCTCTGGGTGGTGAGGAGGATCAGGCTGCAAAGCCCAGTGCCTGCCAACGGTGAGGGTCGCTCAGGAGAGCTAAAGGTGTTGAGAAAAGTCTGGGATGCCAGAAACGGGCATGGCATGGCATGGCTTTGCAGCAGCAGGGTGGCATTCTGTGGCTTTGTGGCAGTGGCATTGCATGGTGTGGGGTGGCAATGCATGGCTTTGCAGCAGCGGATCTTTGCAGCACCAGCCATGGCATGGCTTGGGGTGGTGGTGGCATGGCTTTGCAGCAGCAACCGTGTCATGGCATGGGGTGGCGGTGGCATGGCTTTGCAGCAGGGTGGCATTCCATGGCTTTGCAGCAGTGGCGTTGCATGGCATGGCATGGGGTGGTGATGCATGGCTTTGCAGCAGCGGATCTTGCATGGTGTGACATGACATGGAGTGGCGATGCATGGCTTTGCAGCATCATCTGTGGCATGGCATGGCATGAACTGGACACTTCTGGGCATGCCAGAAAGCAGGCATGGCGTGGGGTGACATGGCTTTGTGGCAGTGGGTGGCATTCCATGGCTTTGCGGCATTGGCATTGCATGGTGTGGGGTGATGTTGCATGGCATGGATAGCGTGGCATGACTTTGCAGCAGCAGGCATTGCATGGCATGAGATGATGTTGTGTGGTGTGGGGTGATGATGCCTGGCTTTGCAGCATCAGCTGTGGCATGGCATGGGGTGGTGTGGCTTTGCAGCATCAGGCATGGTGTGGGATGGCACTGCATGGCATAGGGTGGCATGGGGTGGTGGTGTATGGCTTTTAAGCAGCAGTGTTGCGTGGTGTTGCATGGTGTGGAGTAGCATTGTGTGGCATAGTGTGGGTGGCATTGCATGGCTTTGCAGCAGCTGGCATTGCATGGCATGGTGGCATTGTGTGGCTTTACAACAGTGGACATTACATGATGTGGGGTGGCACCGCATGGCTTTGCAGCAGTGGACATGGCATGATGTGGGGTGGCATTGCATGGCAGGTTGCGATGCATGGCTTTGCAGCAGCAGGCATTGCACAGGGTGGCATGGCATGGGGTGGCATTGCATGGCTTTTCAGCATCAGATATGGTGTAGCATGGACTGGCATTGCATGGTGGGGGGTGGCGTGACGTGGCATCGCAGCAGTGGGTGTTAATCAGCGTGGTGTGGCTGTACAGCAGTGGGTGACTTTGCAGCAGCCTGGCATTGCATTGCGTGGCTCTGCCGTGGCGGGCATTGCTCAGGGTGGCATTGCAGCAGGCGTTGTGTCGCGTGGGGCTGTGGACGCTGCGTGTCACTGCATCACATGGCTTGGCATCAGCGGGGCTTGCCTGGTGTCGTGTCCCAGCAGGACTTTGATGCAGTGACCAGTAACCACTCACCCCTTCGGCACTGTCACCCAGCTGTGGGCTAAATTTGGGCCAGCACAGGGCTACCAGACGGCCCCAGTGATGGCAAATGGGGCTCTGCAGGGTCAAGCCCTCCTTGTCTCTCCTCACAATAGCCACAATGTCCCCCGGGGCTGGCAGCCCATCGGTGGCACCGCAGGGGTCCATACCCCATTCCAGGTGGCGATGCAGCCCTGTCCCGCTGTGCCCAGCCTTTGTCTGCCTGCCCTTAATCCCTCTTTGCAATTCATCTGTGTTTTAAATCTCTCTTGAGGCACCTACATAACAAGGTGGAAGGGGGGAAGAGAGTGAGAAAGTTTTGTTAAACAGCCTGTACACAGCTTTATCGTTATAAATCACACACAGGTGGAAGAGTTGGGGGGTGGCAGCGTGGAGGTTGTGGTCCCCACCGTGGCCAAGGCTGAGCCACGTCTGTGGTGGCTTCAGCTCTTCGGGCCAGCACTGATGCTCCTGGCCTGAATCTGGGATGTTATTCCTGCTTTCCTCACGGTAGTTACCCGGGATGCTGCTGCTCCTGCATGCTGCTCCCTGGATTTAAACCTCATCACATTTTTGTTGTCTTGTCCCTTCTCCCTTTTCCATTTCTTATTTTGAAGGGGTTGGAATGGTGGGATTTCTTCCCTGAGAGCACCGTCCCTCCACTCCCTTGCAGTTCCCTGGCACTGGAGCAGGAAGTGGCTGAGTGCTCCCTTAGCAAGAGACCCTCTGTCCCCCAAAATAAGAGTTATGCATCTCAAAGAAGTACTTGTCCCCGGTTTTGGGTTTCTCAGTCGTTTTATTCAGTGTTCTCCATCTCCATTACCGTCAGCCCTGGTGGATAAGGGGCTCGGTTGTATAGCGGGGGGATGAAATAGTACCACGTACCCAGATATGCAGCAAATACCTGATTAACTTTTGGGGCAAGAAGACATAAAATTAAAATAATAATTTAAAAAAATCTTTGAATTCTTCCCTTTTTCTCATTCCTGAAGCAGCAGCAGTGGCTTTTCCTGGGGTTTCCCAGGGAAGTGTAGAGCAGGCGCTAATGGCCAAAACAGACTCCGCGTGGTCCTTCCCATCTTCTCCACGTGCTGGGCTGGGTGAAATGAATCCAGGAAATCATTTTGGAGCGATTATTTCCTTCAACCTTGCAAATAAGGTGCAGAGCTAGTGCTAACCTTAACCAGTAATTCATTTAGTTAGTTAGTTAATTTTCCCATGGGAAAATAAGATACATCATGTAAAGCTGGTAGCTGGAACCCTTACTGCCCTGCTGTGACACTGAGGGGACTAAGCAGTTTAGACTTAAAACCTGAGATTTTTCTTTCTGTTTGGTTTTTTTTTGTTTATTTTTGGGTTTGTTTTTGTTTATTTCATTGCAGTTGGAGGGTGCTGCCATTCTGCCTGTCAGTGCATTTCACCCAGAGTCTCATCAGGCGTTGAGAAATCTGGATCTGCAGGAGTTTGGAGGGGTTGGTGTTTTCTGCCTGGAAAGCTTTAATTCTCATGCTTCCCTGTAAAAAAAAATGTACCCTATGGCAGAAAAATCAACTCAAAATAGGAGTTGTTGGTCGGTGCAGCTGATGAGGTGTATCCAGAGAGCAGGGTGAAAACGCGGAAAGAAAATAGTTGGGTGTTAACTGCAGCTGTTACTATCTTTTTAGTGATAATGAACTAAATTAGTATGTGTGCTGCCTCTGAGCTATGGATAGGCTTGTTGATGCTTGTGGAGGTTGTGGTGTTAACTCTTGCTGGGGAGCTGGGTGATCCTGACCAGGGAAAGCCCTGATCCCACCATGACTGGAATTCCTTCTGTGCCGTTGTCCTCTTCAGTATATTCATCAATGACCTGGATGAAGGGATGGAATGTGCCCTCAGCGAGTTTGCTGATGGTACAAAACTGGGAGGACTGGCTGGCACACCAGGAGGCTGTGCCACCATCCAGTGAGACCTGCACAGGCTGGAGGGTTGGGCAGAGAGGAACCTGATGGAATTCAACAAGGGCAAGTGTCAGGTCATGCACCTGGGGAGGAAGAACCCCCTGCACCAGGACAGGGTGGGGTTGACCAGCTGGAGAGCAGCTCTGAGGAAAAAGACCAGGACACTAGGATGCCCATGAGCCAGCAATGTGCCCTGGTGGCCAAGAAGGACAATGGCATCCTGGGGGGCATCAGGGAGAGTGTGACCAGCAGGTGGAGGGAGGTCATCCTGCACCTCTGCTCTGCCCTGGGGAGGGCCCATCTGGAGCACTAAGTCCAGCTCTGGGCTCCCCAGTTCAAGAAGGACAGGGAAATGCTGGAGAGGGGACAGCAGAGGAACACAAATATGATGAGGGGCCTGAAGCATCTCTCTTAGGAGGAAAGGCTGAGGGACTTGGGTCTCTTCAGTTTGGAGAAGAGAAGGCTGAGGGGGGATCTGATCAACACCTATAAATACTAAAAGGGTGGGTGTCAGGAGGATGGGGACAGTCTTTTTTCAGTGGTGTCCAGTGGCAGGACAAGAGGTATCACACACAATCTTGAATATAAGAAGTTCCATCTAAACGTGAGGAGGAACTTCTTTCCTGGGAGTGTGTCAGAGCCCTGGAAGAGACTGCCAAGAGAGGTGGTGGAGTCTCCATCTCTGGAGACACTGAAACCTTGCCTGGTCACATTCCTGTGCAACCTGCTCTAGTAGGACCTGCTTTGACTGGTGGGCTTTAAGGTGTATGAGGATGCTGTAGTGAAATGGGCTGGATCTGCAGAATCACCCCCGTGAGGTTAAATCCTGTTTTTGTGAGAACTGCTAAGAAAAAAAATGAGGTACCCAACCTTTTTTAAAGTGAGGGACAGGCATCCTGGGATGTTCCTGGACAGGGACTAGAGGTGAATCACCTACCTGGGGAGAGCGGAGCATCCTGAAGGCTCACTGCTGAGCAGTCCTTAACCATGGGCTTTTTCTTATTTTTCTTTTTGAAACAGAAGAAAACCAGAGTTGGTATAAGACCAGGTAATCCCCAATCATTTTGTTGTGATGCTGCTTCTGTTGACGATGAAGTATTCTTCTGGGGGGAAGTTATGTCACCTGAGCACTGTCCTGGAATTGCTCAGAGTTTAGGAGGCTTTGACAGGTTTCTCTTCTGGTCTTTTTTTGGTCTTATTTATCTCTGCCTTACTGTAAGTGTGGGAAATAGCAGGAATGCAGCTGGTGAATGAGATATTTGGGTAGCAAAGCTCACGAGGAGGATAGAGACCTTCCCTTGTTGAAATAAAACAGTCGCAAACTTCTTCCCTTCTGCTTGCTTCTCTTCTAGGCTGTGTACGTTTTCTTGAGTGAGCTTTCTCTGGTTTCCCTTTAGCAGATGATTGAATAAGCCACAGCTGGGCTTTGCAGCAGGTCTGAGCTTTTACTGATGTGGTGATAGAATTCAGACTCGTTCTTCAGTTGCAGCGATGCTGCTGTTGTATCTGAAGCAGAAGGAATGTGTGCAGGAAAAGTCCTCCAACTAAAGCCTTCAGCCGAGCCTGTGGAGGCTCAGTGCTAATCTTGCTCGGCTGTACTTGGACTCCGTGTCTGGTGAGACACTGGATCGATGGGAAACACCAAACCTTTTGCTCATAGGGTGGATTTTCCTTATGAGAGGGAGAGAACCTCTATGCTCATAAGGGTGCTGGCCTTTGTAATCCCTAGAGATCCTCGTGTCAAATGGAGCACTGCAGAGCTTTGGGCTGTGTTCCACACATGGAATCGTAGAGTGGTTTGGGTTGGAAGGAACCTTAAAGATCATCCAGTTCCAACCCCCCTGCCATGGGCAGGGACACATCTCACCAGACCAGGTTGCTCCAAGCCCCATCCAACCTGGCCTTGAACCGCTCCAGGGATGGGGCATCCACAGCTTCTCTGGGCAACCTGAGCCAGTGCCTCACCACCCTCACAGGAAAGAATTTCTTCGTAATATTTAGCCTAAATCTTTAAACTCTTTCAGTTTAAAACTGTTCTGCCTTGTCTTACGGCTCTAATCCCTGACCAAGAATCCCTCCCTATCTCTCCCGTAGCCTCCTTTAGGGACTTAAAGGAGCTATGAGGTCTCCCTGGAGCCTCCTCTTCTCCAGGCTGACCAACCCCAACTCCCTCAGCCCATCCTCACAGGCGAGATGCTCCTGTCCATGCCAGTGTGGGGGCTGCTTCTCATTTTGGGGTGGGGGCAGGCTTTGTACCACCGTGCTGGGCTGCACCTCGGCATCACCCCTGGCTGCCAATGTCCCAGCTGGCGGCGAAGTCACGTAAGGGGGAGCAGCAGCCGGTGCAGGGCTCTGAAGAGGAAAGCAGCACGCCCCTAATAAAAGCAGGATCTGACTTCAAACAAATGTGTACGGCACAGTTGTTGTTAGCACTCTCATGTGCGGCTGCGAGGCTTGGACAATTTATAGGCGCTGCATCAAGCGGCTTAGTCGGTTCCATATGTGCTGCCTTCGTGCGCTGGCTGGTATGAAGGGGTAGGATGAGCTCTCGGAAGTTGAGGTCTTCAAGTGTTAAATACAAAGTGCTGCTCCTGCAGGCTCAGCTCTGCCGATCCAGGCGTCTGGCGCACATTTCTCACAACAGGCTGGATTTGCCAAAGAAAATTACGCTGGATACAGCAAATAGCTGTCAACTCTTTCCTCCCTAGTCCGCCACTCTGCTTTTCTCTTGCTTTTCGGGATAACCAGGCTCTGTAGAAGTAAGGTGGATGTTAGGGTGCCTACTGATGCTTCGCCTCACTCAGCAATGCCCCTTCCCTCCGTCCTCACAGTTCCTTCCAGCTGGTGACAGCCAGAGCCAGGACTGTTGGGTTCCTCAGCAAACCCATGGTGGAGGTGAGGGCTGTGGGTCAAGTCAAGCTGAGAATAACTTGGGTTCATCTTCTCTGGTACCTGAATATTGGACCAAAGTATTCAAAAGAGATATTTTTGGCTGAAATATTAACTAACTTGTTCCCACTTAATGAAGATTTTGGGGCTTCTGAGCCAGGTTGCATGCAAGTGACTGCAATTGAGCTCAGAAGAAGACGTCCCCAAACCCCTGGGCTGGTGTCCACCCAACTGGTGGACCATGAACTTCTTTATAGTTGGTCCCTCCTGGCTTAAAACCATTTTCTCTTCCCATGCTGATGCTGGAAAACCAGTTTTATAAATGATAATTGTGATAACAGTAGTCGATGAGGGTTGTTGGGGAAGTGCAACTTTGGGTCAGGTCCCACTGAAGGTCCCGTGTGGCTTCAAGCAGCTTGTCCGGACCAGGTACTCAAGCAGTTAATTGTGTACAAAAGCAACGCCAGGTATCTTCCAGGGGATCCAAGTTTTGCTATCTGAAATCTGGCAAAGAGCACAAATTTTTATGTTGTGAACAGAAATCACACCCCGAGGCTACGGCTGACAGGGAAGGTCTCGCTGATGTATTTACCTAGCAATTTTGTTATCTTTAAGTATGCTTTCTCAAAAAGCCCAAACCTCGAGAACAATAGCAACAACAAAAAAAAACAACAAACCCAACACCCCACTGCAGGTTTTGTGAGCAGATGCAGCTTCAAGATAACAATATTTTGTTGTTGTTGTTGTTGCTCTTCGTTTGACTACTTGGCATTTAGTGGTTAATTAGAGTGAGGCCAAGTCAAGTTTGATAGTTTGCAAAGCAGAGTTTTGAAAACACGGGGATTGAAAGTTATTTTTTGACTCATGCTTTTTTTTAGCTTGGGTCTGTGAGGCTGTTAGAGGCAGGAGAAGCAGGGGTTTAGAAACAACGAAAAGTAAACATTTGCTTTGGACAGCAAAAGATGGAGTTTGGGAAGGGCCAGGAGGGGGTTGGAGGTGGAGGGGAGCAGCTTGTGCAGCCCGTCCTGCAGGGATGTGTCTTGTGGGTCACCCAAAAAGCCACCTTTCCAGCCTCCCTGCTTGGGTTTTGTGGCATCACCTTCTGCTGGGGCTGGAGTCGGCCTTCATCGTTGCCAGGAGGAGGAAACAGGGGCGCTCAGCCATGAAAAAAATCAATAATAATCCTTGGGGTTATAATAAAGCAGTAACTTTTGTTGTCATCCAACTGTTCCCCTTTATTTCCCCCGTTGTTTTGTATGATGCAGAAGAGCGCTGGCATGGAACCTGGTCCAGATGACGTCTGGGATCCTCTGCGAGCGCTGGCATCTATACTGCCAAGTCATAAACGTTGTCTCTAGGCACAGGCTTGGAGGGTTATTATTCAAAGAAGGGCATAAGATTCGTGATTCCTGGCAGAAAAAATGCCTTGCAATGGGGAAACTTTAGTTTGGTTCGGGGTTGGTTACATGCCTTTCTTCTAGCTGAAGGGCAAATGCCACTGCTAGCGTTAAATGTTAGTAACTGACATCTTCGCATGAAATATGCCTTGCGTCTCCAAGCTGGAGTTGGGAGTTAATGCTCTTCCAGAAATTCTTCTTCCCCCTGGTCTTGCCCCAAAAAGGACCCAAATTAAACGTTCCTGCTAGTTAAAGGGTTGGGAAGGAAAAAACGGAGATTAATTGTGCTTCAGGGAAAGGTCTGACGACGAGCAAGTGAATATGAGCAACCAAATATGAGCAACCAGGCAACATGGGGTGAGCTGGCTGGCCCCGTGGCTCATTTTGTCACCTCGCCTGTGGGCTCTCGTGTCGGTACGTGTCAGCCTGATGGGTGCCTGCGATGTAACAACAGTAACGAAACCCAGGGCAATTTCTTGGGTTGTTGTTCTGTTTTATTTTGTTTTCTGGCTTTTAGTTTTTCTAAGGCAAATACTCTGGGTTTTAGTATCTTGGACTTTTGTGGGGAAATTTTACTGCAGTTACCAGTGGTTTGGAGATGGAAGAGGTTGTCTGTGTTGTGAGCGATGCCCTGTTGGTCCTGTGTCCCAGGCAGCTGCTGTTGTGGTGGCTTCTCACACAATCCTAAGGGTTGGAAGGGGTCTTTGGAGATCAACTAGTCCAACCCCCTGCCAAAGCAGGATCACCTGGAGCAGGTTGGACAGGAATATGTCCGGGTGAGTTTGGAATATCTCTGGAGAAGGAGATTCCACATCCTCTCTGGGCAGCCTGTTCCAGTGCTCTGCCACCTTCAAGGTGGAGAAGTTTCTCCTCATGTTGAGATGGAACTTCCTGTGGTCCAGTTTGTGCCTGTTGCCTCTTGTCCTCTTAGATGGGCTGATTTAACTGGGCTTGGTGTACTAATGGCTTTCACACCTTAAGATGAGTGGTTTAGGAAGAGCTGGTGTAGGGAAGGTGTGTTGGTATAGGTTGACTGAAAGCTGGTAAAGATGTGTGTGACAGCTTGGGTTGCAGGAAGGATGGAGAGTCTTGCATAGCCATCAGTTGTAATACTAGATACGATGAATTGTGCTGCTCGTTTCAGAGGCAAGGAATTGGTGGTTTGTTTGGGCTCTTCATCTACAAAAGGTTTTTTTCCAACGTGATCTTCCGGTGTGGTTGTCCATAAGGAAGAGAGATGTGTCAGTCTCTTTGGGAAGGTGCTGATTGCTACATCCTTAGAAGATCAGCAGAGTTGTGCTTTGCTCATAAGGAGGCTTCAGTACCACATGGGACTTCACTGCATCTTGCTGAAGAAGGTCAAGATGCAATGAATTGAGTATTGGGTGGGAATGATGGCTGTGTTGCAGGTTGGGTTGTCAGCTCTACCTCCAAGACTGGAGAGAGGTCTAGCATTGTCTTGGGCAGGGTGGTTCACCCTGTGTGGTGGCCTGGAGGCTAACTCTGAGGGGGGCTGCAGTAGCCCGTGCTGATGAGCCTTGATGCACACTATGGTTTTGAGACCCTTAGGCCGATGGTGACCATTTGAGTGAAGACAACACAAGTAAGCACTTAGGAAAGGAGAGGAGGATAAGTTGGCTTCTTGGTGGAGCTGCTAAATCTTTTAGGTGTTGCCCATTTTTTCAAGGTTTGGCTACTTTTTTGGGTATTTTTCTCACTCTATCCATAGTGTGGTCCTACATGCTGCTCTTCTGGCCAGCCTAGATGTGTTTTTGCAGCAACCAACTAGTATTTTGAAAGTTCTCGAACTTTGGCGTGCTCCGAAACTGTGTTTGTTCAGTTGGAGACAGCAGAGCATGTAATCTGGCGGGGTGGATATATTTTTTTTTCCTTTTTTTTTTTTTCCCCAGGCAGATCTATACATTTTCAGTTGATTATATCAGTGAAGTATGTTGACAGCTCTGTGTACCAGTCGGCGTTCGGGGCTCGTGTCTGGACGGCGCGGGCTGTGTCGCGCTGTTGATTCCCTACACAAAAATAGCTTTCAGGCCTGTAAAGCTGTCACTCAATGGGGGTAATGGCTACGCCGAGCAGAAATGGCTTTAATTGTTGGATAAAAGCAAGTGAGTGCATGTGCAAATTGTATGTCTGTGGCAGGATTTCCCTTTTGCTATTCTTCTCCTGTTGCCTGCTTTCTCCGAGACCCCGATGAAATGAATTTCAGCGGGAGTCGGGATTTACCGCAGTCAGCTTTGGGTTCGCCCTCAGGCTACATCCACCCCCCTGAAAAACTGCTCTTCTTCTGTTAGTGCAGCGGAGCTTTGTAGAAATTTTTCCTTTTTTGGGGGGGCCCGGGGGAGAAAATCCAACCCATTTTTTTCTCTGGAGCAAAGGATCTGTACCTGGGATGAGCTGCAGCCTCAGGAGATGCCATGCTGGGTGATCCTAAAGGAGAGCAGGCATCTGAATTTTGCAGGACCCTCATTTTAGCTTTTGGAGTGATCTGTGTTTATAAAAAAAAACAGTTGCAAGGGCAATTAAGCTTTTTCTTTGCAAATTTATTTACAGGAGGTTGGGTCATGGGTCTTCGAGGAGAGCAGGGGCAAGCCTTGGTTCCATTTCAGGCTTCTCAAATATTACTTTGATGATCCAAAACCTCAGATATTCTGACAAAATTGCTTTGGGTTAGAGTCAGATTAAGCGTTAAATTTTCATGCTGCCCAGCTGGAAACATGTCACTAGGTGTGTTTTCCACTTTGGGGATCCCTTTGGTGAATAAAAATATTTTGCTTTTTCCCAGTCTCATGCTGAGGATGAAGATTATTCTCAGGTTTCTGCTATCAGTGCACAATGCCAAGACTTTCAGATTGAGAAGACGTGGGTTATTTCTTACAGGAACCTAGTTTTCTTTTTATTTTCCTCCCCTGTGATAACTCCATAACGTAACTGTTTGCACGTAAATTAAGCAGAATTCTTTGGCCAGCTCTTGTGCACACCTGTGCACTCGCATGTTCTGCCAATAAATTGCTGCATTTCAGCATTGCTTCAAAATTATTTGCTGAGAAATTGTTTTGGAAACCTGAAAATTAACCTTCTAAGACTTGAACTTCTTATAAGGTCGTTTGTGAATCAAGGCTACATGAAAATAGTTTATTGTTTAAGCAATTGAACTGTTCTTAAAAGTAGTCCGTGGGGTCTCTTGAATCATAGAATGGTTCGAGTTGGAAGGGACCTTAAAGAACATCTAGTTCCAACCCCCTTGCCCCAGGCAGGGACACCTCTCCCTAGAGCACGTTGCTCCAAGCCCCATCCAGCCTGGCCTTGAACCCCTCAGGGATGGGGCAGCCACAGTTTCTCTGGGCAACCTGTTCCAGTGCCTCACCACCCTCACAGCAAAGGACTTCTTCCTAATATCTCATCTAAATCTCCCCTCTTCCAATTTAAAACCATTTCTCCTCGTCCTATCACTGCATTTCCTGACAGAGTCCCTCTCCAGCAATTCTGGAGCTCCCTTCAGATCCTGGAAGGCTGCTCTAAGGTCTGCCTGGAGCCTTTTCTTCTCCAGGCTGAACAGCCCCAGCTCTCTCAGCCTGTCTTCATAGCAGAGGTGCTCCATCCCTCTAATCATCTTCATGGCCCTCCGCTGGACTCATTCCAACAGAAGCAGCAGCTGAATCCTATTTCTTCAATTCAAGGGTCAATTTGTCAGTGCCCTGGTGTCCTCAGCACCCTGTCGCCCTTGTACTGCCAGGGTGGACTCCTTCGCTCTGGAGCTTCAGTCATCAGTGAGGATTCTTCACTCATTGATGGTGATGAAAACCAGCCTGTTGTTGGTGAGCTTCTTCTCTTGAAGACTCCCTCAAAGATACTTCCTACTGGCACTGCCATAAGACATCATGCTGCTTCTGACCCTGACCAGGGGGGGGACAGGTGTCATCCTGGGTTCTTGCTTTCAGGTGACCTGTTCCCCCTCCAGCACGGCTAGTGTAGGAGAAGAGACCTACCAGCAGGTCTTCTTGCAGCACATCATTGCTGACATTACCTTCTTGAGGACCCACCAGCAGACCTGCAGGTGAGATGTTCACCATCAGGCCTGGAGAGGAAAATTTAATAAGGCAGATGGGGAGAACCACAGCAAAGTTTGGAGTGCTGGGTAGAGAAGCTTGTGGTCCAGGCAGGGGATGGAGCGATGGAGATGTGGGGCTGGTCCAGGGGTGCAGTTGGTGTGATGGAGCTGTGACCAGAGGGCTGCGAATTATCATTATTATGAAATAATTCCAGTTTTGATAAACTGCTTCTTTCCATTCACAGCCAGGATGTCTCTTGGATGTTGAAGAATGAGCTTTTCTATCACTTTTTAATTTTGTCCCATCTTTTGTTACTTTGTGCATTCTTGTTTTCCAAATGACTGAGTATTTCCTTTTGTTATTTGAGGTGCTTGACTGTAGTGATATCCAATAGCTAAGAATTCCCTAGATTCGACTTTTACAATAAATAAAATCCGAAGATAATTAATCTTAGGGGTAACAATTATCAGGATGGGTTTTTGGTCTCGTGTGAAAGGCTGAATGCATTTCTGCTGAATACAGGTTACCTGCTTTTATTTCAAATTATTTCGGAATTGGCAACTCTCTGGACTGGCCGTAGAGGTTTGAGAATGATAATTATCATTCTGATTATGAGGAAATTTCAAAAGGGTGGTTTCTTGCTGGTAAGGTGACTGTACTTCTGAGGTTACTATTCGCCCACAAAGCTCCTCAATGAGCTGAGCATGCGAGAAAGCTGCATGTCGTTACATCAATGAAATAACCCCAGCACCAACCTTTTGTTTCAAGTCCTTGGAATAAAAAGGGGTTGGGTGGGGGGTGTTTATGGCTCTGTATCCATCTCCTCCAGACAGAGAGGTCTCCCATGTGCCATTGCCTTTCTCAGGGGCTCCCCATCCCATCGTTCGACTCTCACCGATGCGATAAAGCGGTGAAAAACACTGGGCTCCAGGGACTATGGATATGTATAGGATTATTTTATTATTATTATTTATTTTTAATAGCTCTCTGTTCATAAAGAGTGGCTAAGGTTGGCCAAGGTGGCAGAAGATGCTGAGGATAACGCAACGAGCCCCTGTGTGCTGCAGAGGTAGGATTTACAGTAGGAGAATGCCCTCCGAAGAGCGTGTGTTTGCGCCCACAGCCATTAAGCTTAATAATCTTGCTGTCTGTATCGACTTACAAATGAAAGCTTGCAGTAATTTGGAGCAGCATTTGAATTGTGAGTGGTAGTGATGATGCTGAGCTTGTCTTTTAATGCTGAGTTTAGAGTCTTTGAGGTTTGGATTAAAAAAAACTTCAATGAAACCACAAAAAAGACATTGGAAGCATAACTGAACAGGTGGAACAAATTTGTTAAATCTGTTATTGGGAAAACAGCAACTTGCTTTTAAGAAATAAATCAATCTGCAGCTCAGTGTTTCATAATGAGGAGTGGGATAGGAAAATCTAAAAATATCTACAAATGAGAGCTAATGCTCTGAAGGAACAGATCCAAACTCGAATATAATATTGCCCATTGTGGTGACAATAAGTATTTTAAAGTTCATTGAGATCCTTGCTGTGATGCAGATGGGACTTTAAGAGCCAGCATATTTCACTTGGCTGAGTCCAGTTTTTATTTGCATAATAACTTATTATATGTATTGCCAGTAGCTCGCAGAGCCCCTGGTCAGGATTGGGAAACCACGATGAGTTCATACTCCTCTGCCTGGTGAGACAATATATTCAGTGAAGAATTGGGAGGGAGGCGTCTCTAGCAACTAATGCAAGTGATTAATGGCAGGAAAAAAACCCACAGCTTTTAACCCCAGCTTTGGGTTGGGGTGACCTTCATGCAACCCATCTTCACTCTTCCCACCAAGCGCCATTTCCAAGGGTCTTTATTCTTCAGCAGAGTTTGTCCCCTGTCCCCCAGCCTGCGCCACCATCTCTAGGAGCTTATTTCAATAAATGGAAGGAGCACTGTTGGGGTGGTGGGAAATGTGTCCATCAGCACCTGGGTTGTCACAAGAACCACAGGGGCTGTAAGGGACCTCTGGAGATCATATGGTCCAAGAGCAGGGTCACCCAGAGCAGGCTGCACAGCAAGGCATCCAGGTGGGTTTTGAATGTCTCCAGAGATGGAGACTCCACCACCTCTTTGAGCAACCTTTTCCAGGACTCTGTCACCCTCAGAAGGGAAGAAGTTCCTCCTCATGTTTAGGTGGAACTTTTTATGTTCAAGTTTTTGCCCATTACCTCTTCTCCTGTCAGTGGGCACCACTCCCACGAGATGGGGACCACTGCTACCATCTGTGTTCTGCTGCCTGGCTTCATTTAACCCTTCCCTGTTGGGGCAGCAGAGCCAATTCTGCTTCCATTTTTTCCTTGGAAAGCTATTCCATAGCCTCATCCCTCTCGGCAGGGTCTTTCTGAGCATTATTCCTGAGTTTTCCTTGCTCGGCTGAACCCCAGAGCTCTGTCACACCCGACCAGGCGAGTCCTGGCCGTTGCCATCAGCTTTTTGGGATCTGTCGTATCTCTCTTTGATATTTGCCGAGGGCTCCTCTGCGCAGGGGGGGTTTCTCGCGAGTGCCGTGCCGGAGTAGCTGCTCCAAAATAACTGAATCCACATGGGCAGCTGTTGCTCAGAGGGGAGTAGGTAAAGTGCATCCATAAAGCTTCGGGTTTTTCTGCCAGAGGGAGCACGGGGCAGCTGGAGCCCCGGCTGCTGGGGATCTTTGCTTCTGGCACTTACAGTAAGGGGGGGGGGGGTAAAAAAAAAAAGCCAACAAACAAACACCGTCTACCACTTCCAAATTGTAGTTAGGTGGGGAGAATTTAGGAGGTTCTGGAGTTGTAAACGAGCTGGGCTGTTTGTCACAGCGGGGTATTGGTGGGCACTGGGATGGTGATGGTCACTTGGGGATGGAGACCCTTGGATGGCCCTTTGGAGAGGGCCTGTTGGCAAGGGCAGGTGGTGATAGGACGAGGGGCAGTGGTTTTCAGTTGGAGCAGGGTGGGTTTAGATTAGACATTAGGAAGAAGTTCTGTAAGTGGTGGAAGGATGGTGAGACACTGGAAAAGACTGCCGAGGGAGGTGGTGGAGGGCACCATCCCTGGAAATGTTCAAGGCCTGGCTTGATGAGGCTCTGAGCAATCTAATCTCATTAAAGATATCCTTGCTCACTGTGAGGGGATTGGACTGGACGACACCTTTAAGGTCCCTACCAATCCAACACATTCTATGATGAAGGGTTAGACACTGACACCTTAAGGAATCTTTACCTCCTGATGTGCTTTGGAGAGCAATGGTAGGTGCTTTCCCAAAGGAGAAAAGCCCATCGTGCTTGTGGGCCCACTAAAGCATCCTTCTGTGTCCTCCTCAATGCCCCACTGTCCCCTTGCTCCCAACACAGTAGGAATAGATGGCCTTTAAAGGTCCCTCACGACCCAACACATTCTGTGGTGGCACAACACATCGCAGGCTGTGATGGCAGTCGGGTGGCAAGCGTTGTTGTCCTCCTTCTGGAGTAGGTTGAGATGCTCTCAGGGTGCCAGTGCCTTCACCATGATCAATGGCAGCCTCTGGCCGGGTGCAAGCGGAGAAGCCTGGGTTGCCACCAAGTCTGGGAGGACAAGGGATGCTTCTGCATGCCTGGGATTCCCTAAGCGTATTGCAACACGGCTTTTTGCCCCAAACCTCATCCCAAACTTAAAGGACTTTTCATTTTTTGCTGTTTTTTTTGTTGGTTGGTTGTTGATTGTTTTTTTTTTTTCTTTTTTTCTTTTTTTCCCCTCTTAACTTAGCTGGGCTTTGGAAAGCCAACTCATAACCGTCATCAACCTGATTATTAATGTGCTGGGGCTCTGGAAGGATCCGTGGTTTTTCGAAACTCCGCCTGTTGCTTTAATGAAGAGTGGGGCTCTGCTTTCGGGGCTCGTGTGGCAATTGTGCTGACTCCTCCTTATGCTGCTGGAAGCCCTGCTCGCCTTCTGTTTCCGTGGTTTGTGAGGGCCCTTTTATGTGATGCTGGGGCCATGAGAGAGCATCTCTGCTCCAGCCAGGAGGAGCTGCACAATGGCGATGGGCTCAGCCCCGGGGCAGGGGTGGGATTGGGAGAGGGGGGACAACATGCTGGCCAGGAGCCACCATGGGTCTAGAGCCACTAGTGGTGGACACAAGGCAGGGATGTGGCACCCATGGGTGCTGGTGGAGGTGTGGGAGGCTTTCAGGAGGTACGGTGGAGTCTCTCCGGCCACGCCGTTAGCAATTTTTGAAGGCCAAGGGGTTCATGGGGGCTTTGTGTTCCCGCTTTGAAGCTCGGGTCTGAAAGTGTTGTAATGAGATTTTATTATGTATTCTGGCAAGGTCTTGTTATTTTGTGTGTGGATTTATTGTATAATGAATTGAGTGATTTTGAAATGTTTTGTGCAACCATTTTTTGGAAGGGACATTGTATTTTGTTTATGGGATGTGTGAGTTTTTATGAAACTTTATTTAGCTTTTAGCAAGAATAATCTTTATTCAACAAATAGTGCAAATAAATCTTTAATTGAACAAATATGTGCCAACTTTCAAACACAGCAACAAACAATGACATGAAACAAGGAAACTTTGGAACAATATACAACTTTAAACATAGTATTAAAAAAAAAAAAAGGGAAAGAAGAAGAAGAAAAAAAATCCTTAACAAAGCAGGATTTGGGCTGTATAGCCGGGCAGCAGCTCAGTGCACGTATACATGGGACCTGCCATGCTGGAGGGATCTTGGTGCCTGGTGGTGTTTGGTGGGTGCCTGGTGGGTCAGGGGGTGGTGGGTGTCCCATCCCCAGCCCTCCTCCAGAAGCTGGGGTCCGGAGGGGATGGCCACTGCCAGCTCGCACCGGGTTGCCAGACGTGACTGGGCTGTGTGAGCGCTCGTAGCTGTGGGGCGATGTGGAAACATGGTCTCCAGCAAAGCCGGCTTGGCTCCGCCGGCCGCTCCAGGAAACGTTTCATATATGTCCCTGTCCTTTCTCAGCCGCCATCCCGGCATGGCTCGTGCTCCCCCTCCTCATAGGGACATCTCCCCCCGCCTCCTTGGCATCTTGGATGAGGGATGGTGGGGTTCTGCCGCAGGGTCGAGGGCTTTGCATCTTCCAGCCTGGTGTTATTTGGAGAGGGAGATTTTGTCAGTAGAGGGAAAGAGCTGGAGAGGGACTCTTTGTTGGGAAGTGGAGTGACAGGACGAGGGGAAACAGTTTTAAATGGAAGAGGAGAGATTTAGATGAGATGTTAGGATGAAATTATTTCCTGTGAGGGTGGTGAGGCACTGGAACAGGTTGCCCAGAGAAGCTGTGGCTGCCCCATCCCTGGAGGGGTTCAGGGCCAGGCTGGATGGGGCTTGGAGCAACCTGGTCTGGTGGGAGGTGTCCCTGCCCATGGCAGTAGGTGGAACTGGATGATCTTTGAGGTCCCTTCCAACCCAAACCATTCTGTATGTTGAGACACAGGCGCCTACTGGGATCCCATTCCTGCCATGGTGATCCCTGGTGGCAGGGTGGTCCCTGTGGCATGGGGCAGATTTCTGAGACTTCTGCTCTTCTTGGTCCCTTGCTGAGCTCTGCAGCTGCAGACCCAACCACTGCAAAACCCAGGGCTGGGGAAGGGGCTGCAGACCCTTTCTCCAACCCCCGGGGTACCAAAGCCTGAGCTGGGATGGCATGGTGATGCTACTGAACTGGGGCTGGCACAGCAGCTGCGTGAAAATTTGAGCCAGCACGGCTGGAAATTGCTACAGAATTCTCATATCCACCGTGAAAGGGTTTTAAACAAGTGTAGGAAGCCCGAGGGAAGTAGTTCAAGATACCTAGGCAGGGTGATAGTGGTTTTGTGTGCGGTTTTCTAGAGCTTTATTAAGCCACATCCTCCGGCTCTTGCTGAATTTTACTCCTCTCTGAAATCTCCTTTCACTTTTTTAAATGCCTTTATCAGGGGTCAATATTTGCAATTGATTCAGGATTTCCCAGAGTCTTGCATCAACTCTGTAAAAAGAGATTACAGCCTTAAATTTCTCCTCTGTAAAACATACTCCAGTTTCCAAAAAAACCCCAAACCCCTTCTTTTTGCAACCCAATAAGTGACTTTTATTCCTGTTTTTACCTTCGGGGCTGTCTCAGCATTTGTTTCCCTTTGCTTTTTTGAGTGTTAGTCTTTAGCGAGGAAGAGTGGGGTCACCTTCCTCTTTGTTTCTGTATTAATCTGATTCTGCTGGATTTCCTCTCTTGTTCCAACACCTGAACTGACTTATGCTTTTCTCTTTACCGATGATTATCCTAAAGTATGGAAGAAGTTTATTAATGATGCTCGTATCCCTTGATGGCTGCTGCTTTTCCTGGCTTTTGTGAAATTCCTATATTGAAGACAATTTAACTCTGCTGTTTATGGCTGGAGGAGACCGAACACTGCTTTTTAGTGGTTTCCCTACACTTTCTAACCTCAGAAATATCAGGAATATGAAGCCTGATATTGCTTGTTTCTGTGGGCAGTCTCGTGTAGTGAACCCATTGTTACGGGCAGGAGCATTTTCAGCCCCTTCATTGGCCTTTTCAGCCCCTAGAAGTTTTAACAAAAGAGCTTTTCTTCTAATAGTGAGCAATGGAATTGGGTGTTAATGAAAACAAATTAATTCTGAATGGAAAATTCCTTCCCGTCTGTGTTGTACCATTCTCTTTTTATAGCGTAAACCTACCAGATCTCTCTCTAGCTGCCCATACTTTTCCAGGAAGAATAAATGAGGCTTGTGTTTCCAGAACTGTGAGCTAGAGGCATCTCGCCTCTCCGTACACCCTTTGGTTGACCCGACCCAACCTTCTCCAGACCCTTTGCATGACCCCAGAAGACTACAACGCTTTTCTGTGCACCTTGCTTTTGAGCATTGCTTTTTTTCATTGGTTTTGACCCCATTTTCTTTTTTATTTCCCCAAATTTCAGCTCCTTCCTCTTTCTTGTGTGTTGTGATTATTTTATATACCTAGAGAATGCTCTTCCCTTTTAGCTGCAAATATTGGCTTTGCTTTTGGGTTTGAGCCGTGTTTGAGCAATGTGGGTTGACTTTGTCTTTGCAGGAGCTCTGTGGGAGCCAGGAGGACATTGGTTGGGTTGGGAACGGTGTCACCCCAGCTCGTAAAGGGAAGATGTTGGTGCAGAGGAGCCTCCTTGGCCAAAGGTTGCACCCGAGGTTTGTGTTTTGAAAATAGATCTGCAATGCAGCCCGGTGTGCTGACCACCATGACCCAGACCTATGTGACTTTCCTGAAGCTCTTGTTAGCTGTTCTTGCATCTAAAAGAGACAAAAGGCCAATGGCGGAGAAAAACACCTGCCTGCATGTTTTATTCTGAAATCCACATTAACTCATGAGATCAATGAGTTGATGTCATTTGCTCCATGCAGAAGGAATCAAGGAAAGCCATTGATGTGCCAGATGTGTGGTTGTAAAATCTGCCTTCTCCGTAGCCGCGGGAGAGCGGAGCAGTTGGTGGTTGTTTGCCCAGGATTTCTTGTCTTGGGCGAGGAAAGTAGGTAGGGAGATGGTGGCTGAAAAGACTGTGAGCTGTGGTCTCCCCTTCGCCGTAAATCTTCCTTTTAGCCAGTGCTTGGGCCACAGCAGGTGGGGAAAAAGGGAGATCAGGCAGCAGCATTTGCTGGCAAAGCATAACGTACAGCTTTCATACTGATTATAGTATTATTCTCTGAGTATCTTTCTCCTTAGGTAGATCATGGCTTGAACCCATGGAACAGCCAGTGATGGTATTTGAGGATAGACTTTCTTGATTTGCAGATGGTTTTTGTTTTTTTTTTGTTTTTTTTTTTTAAACCACTTCATGCCCTCCTCACGAAACAGGAAATTATTCCGCTTAAGACCAAACTACAGGCATCGAAGCTGTTTTGTCTGTGCTGAGCTGGTGCTCCAGATACTCAGCCTTCATACCTCCATCCAACAGAAAAAGAGATGGTGATCTTGCTGTCCAGCCTGTTGGGAACCTTCAGTAAGCAAAAAGATACACATTGTCCTCTTCTGGATTAGCCACCCCAAGCACTGTGCAGAGAAAAGGATGTTCCTTGGGCTGAGGCTGCATCATCCCTGAACTCACAAGAGGTGCCATGAGGATCATGAGGCCAATTGCATCTGGTGTTGGGACTTGAGGTCCTTTCAAAAGGCAGGAGGGAAGGAGCACCAGCAGGGAGACCCATCAGCCCTGGTCAGTTTGGAGTTGGGTGCAGTTTAAGGATGGTGAGGTCCAGAGAAAGGGACTAGTGTCCTGCTGACCAGCAAGGTGCTTGGGTTCATATCACCATCTTGTGTCTTACCAGAAAGAAAGAGGTTTTCCTTTTCCTCACTGACTATACTTAAAGTATGTGCCTTCTCAGATCTCCCCTTGTCTCTATCCCTGGGCATAGCTCCAGCAGCTCCTCCGCAGGTTGAGGGCTCAGATCTGCCCCTTGGGATGTGGTGGCCCAGGGTGGGAAGGACATTTGTGCATCCCTGTGGGGTGTGTGACTGTGTGTCCCAGCACCAGGCTGCCGGCTGGTTTTCCCTTGGATGGGACACCACTCCTTGCAATCCTTGGCTGGCAGCAGCACGGCTGTGTTTCATATCAGCAAATCTCAGCAGCCATCACCTGCTCCTTGTTGGAAGTAGTAAGTCTTTTCTGGCTCCATGTCAACGGTACATCAGCCATGTAAGCGTGTTGGCAGGCAACCTTCCCCTTTTTCAGGCTTTTGGATCACAAGGGCAGGATCAGCCAGATGTCCTCAAAAATCCTCTATATCCTGTAGCTGTCCTACAGTCAGCCTGGAGTCCCGTGGAGAAAACTTCACTGCTTGGCTCCATGTCTGGGTCTACCAAATCTCTCCCAAGGTCTTGAAAAGACAGAATGCTTTTGGAATTCTGCTCCTGCCCCGTGCCAAAGAACATAGGTGTCCTTGTCTGGGTGCTTGGTGGGGTTTCAGCAAAGTCCTTCCTTCCCAGCCAGGAGATGAGTTTAGAGCTGTCACTCACAGCCTTGCACCTCTCTCCATCCTTCCTGCCTCTCCTCAGGCAGTGTTTCTCCTTTGGGCTGCAGGTTGAGAGCAGGTTAAGGTGAGACCTCATTGCATCCACATGGAAGACCAGGAAAGTGCTGAGCCTGCCCTGCACATCCTGTAAGGGAATGAACTTACTTGACACTTCAGCAATTTTTCCCTACAGATCTAAGAAAGAGGATTGGAGCTGCATGGCTTGGATGATGTCAGTTATCCCAGTAAAGAAATCTTTCATGATTTCCTCGTAAGAGACCTAGAACATCTTTCTCACAAGGAAAGGTCACTTGGGTCTTTTCAGTCTGGAGAAGACTGACAGGGGATCTGATCAACACCTATAAATACTTCAGGGGTGGGTGTCAAGAAGATGGGGCCAGTCTTTTTTCAATGGTGCCCNTGGCATTAAAATGGTCACAGATAAGAAGAAATAGTGAGTAGCGCTTCATGGTACCTGTCTAAAATAGCTCAGTCGGAGTCCTAAGTCTGGACATTGAGGTTTTTGGTTTCCATATCTTTGGTTTCAGACCATCCACTTGCTCCAGGATCTTCCTTTGGAAAGAATGCAATGTTCTGCGTCAGCTCTGGCAGCTTGTAGTTGCTGCAAAGATCCTCATCCTGGTTTAGGATGAAAATTTTGATCTTAACCTGTGAGTCAGAGCACGCACTTGAACAGCATCTTAATGAGCTTATGGTTCAAAGCTATTTATTATCTGTTGTAACAGGCCTTTTATTACACTGGAAGACTAATTTGCATTGCTTGTTGTAATTAACACTGTAAAATGTTTAAACAAAAGTACAGATAGAAATTAAATTTACAGGCATTGAGTTCAATCGTGTTAAAATAAACCTTTGATTTGTTTTTCTCCTTTGGCAAGAAAATGATTAGCTCAAATTAAATTTACGGAAAGCTCTCAACTTGGAACGAGCGATTTAATGAAAAAAAGGCATCCCCAACTGCTGGAGCAGCTTGAGGAAGAGCCCAGTGTTCGCTTGCAGAAGGCTGTTGAAGGGAAACTTAACTGTTTCGGGTGCAAGAGGTGCATGCCCCGAAAATCTGCATCGGCTGCTGCCAGGAGGACACGGGTGGGTTGGATGGTGGCTTGGCTTTTCAGATCTGCTGGTTCCTTTTTTCCAGCCTCTAGCAACTATTTTGGAGGTGTCGGAAGGGGGGAGAGGTTGTATGGAGGAGGACCAAGATATTTATTCCCTCTTAAGATCCACGTGCAGTGGCATGTGCTTATGTTGTGATTTGGAGCAGGATGTTGCCCAGCCCCATCTTGTGCCTTTCCTCCGAGTCTCAGCATCCATGAGCCAGCAATGTGCCCTTGTCACCAAGAGGGATGGAATCCTGGGCTGCACAGGGAAGAGTGTGGCCAGGAGGTGAAGGGAGGTCATTGTCCCCTTCTGCTCTGCACTGCTGAGGCCACAACTGGGATCCTGCCTCCAGTGCTGGGCTCCCCAGTTCAAGAGAGACAGGGAACTGCTGGAGAGAGTCNCGATTCCATTATCTTCCTCCTGCCACACGAAAGCGTCGGGTATGGACTGGCTGTTCCATGGGGAAGCTGAAATATAGTTTGGAAAAATCAGACTTCTCCAGTGACACTGATCCCTGAGCAAAAGGACTGGGAATTGTGCCGTGTTCCCTCTGTTCCACTCCAAACACGTGCCTGTCATCATTAAAACTCCTCCTGCTTAGGAGCATGTAAGGCAATTCTGGAAAAGTCTGGGTTTGTTTGGTTTTTTGCACTAGAAGAGGCTTCAATACGTTCATCCTCAAATGAAGTCATCAAACCCAGGCCGTTTCTGCTCTGATTTATGGAGCAAGCTTTGACAAAAATTATATTGCAAGAAAATAGTCTCTTGGTAAGGTTTGGATTCTCTTCTATTGTTTTTAATTTTTGTTTTTTGTTTTATGGCTGTGATTTGCATAGTTAGGACTAATTTGTACTGTCTGGGACCAAGGCTCTGAGTTGTCCATGTGTTGGTATTGAGCTGCTGCGGAGATTAATGGGTGAGTACGTTTTCTCCAAGGTCAGGGCTGTTGTGATTTATGCCTTGTAGACCTCTCAGGGACTGCTCCAGTCTGTCTGACAGAAAGTTATGGTAGTCAAAAGCCTAAAAAACTAAATAAATGTAGGGTGTGGTGTGTCTCTGTCTCTCCTCTGATCTTCTCTGATGCCCAAGAAGGTTGGGGTTCGGAGGGAAATTTGCAGCTGCAGGGAAGTGCTCTGCAAACCTGAGGGTGTTTGTTCAAAACCTCTCTAGTGGGTTACTGCTGTAGAGGATGTTTGGTGACAGGTTTGGGTTTGAAGAAGCTACAAATAATTAAAAACAAGGTCTGTCCCAAAGGGTCACAGGATGGAAATTCAGGTACTGATGGAAGTGGATTGGAAACTTCAAGTCTTTGCTGGCTCCTGCACAGTTTGGTGGCTTTAAAATGGCATTTCCTCCCCAAATCCCTTCTGTATCAGGGTGAAAACCATTGACAAGGACCTTTATAGAAGATGTGGAAAACCAAGAGAAACTGAACTAAAAGCAAGTTTAAAAAGAAATAGAAAGCTAGCATGCACCAATGCCTCAAGGAACGGTGATGGAAATTATATGTTCTTGGGCAGGTTATGCACAAACTTGATTTTTAAAAATCTTATTTTATTTTTTTAAGTTGCTGTCACTCTGCAGCGGGTAGTTTTCCATGGCAGTTTGTTCTCTATTTTTTTTTTTTTAAGTATTTCTAGATCAAGCTCATATTGCTCCTCCATCCAAGGGTTGCTTCTCGCTGGTTTCAAAATAAATCTTGAAAAGTTCAAGTGCGTTATCTGTGTTAATCTGGAAGGATTGTCAGCTGACACGGAATCTCTTTCAAACCCTGCCAGACTATTTGGTAACCTTTCTTCTTTTTTTTTTTTTCTTTTTCCCTTCCAGGCTCTTTGCTTATGTAGGCACTGTGTTTATGTGCTGTTTTTTCTCCAGATTATATTGTAAAGTCTCTCGGGCAACATATGACTTCAAGCTGGCGAAACACGTTTCAAACCCGTGTGCATATTTTTCGTTACAACTGTTTGAAACACTTCTTGAAATTGCCTTGCTCCCTCCTCTCCTCTTACTTTTGTACCTTCTTCCCTTCCATTTTTTTAAAATTTCTACTTTTATGCTCATTACTCTCCACTTTATCACTGTGTGCCCCAGCCACCCCATGCACTTGAGATGAGTGTTGTCCTTCTACCAGAGGAAAGCAAAGATGACCTCAAACTCTATAAAAGTTCATGGTTTGTGCCATAAATCCTTTCACCTATTCAAATTTTTGGTTGATTTTTGGGGAGAAAGCCAACCCTTCAGACATTGGGTAATTGAGCTTCTGAGTGTTTGCTCTACAGAAGATGAGAATTAGTTTTGCATGAGCTCTTTGGGCAGGAGAAGCTACAAAGAAGGAGCATCTCTCCATCTGTGACAGTATCTGCTAGCAGAGCACTTTTTCTCAGATTTAAGAGGGATTTGTTGTGCCCAAAGTACCAATTGCAAATCACGAATAAAGCTTCCTTCCTCTCGTTTTGCTTTTTGATGTAACCCCCTGTTCTGGGGCTTGAAGCTTAAGTCTCTTAATTATTAAGAAGAGGAACGTTGCGAAATTGGTGGAGGTGCAGGATTGAACGCCTAGAGTTTGATAATTGTGTTTTGTTTGGTTTTTAGTTGTTGGGGTGTTTTTTTTTAAACTTAAAATTAGAAGGTTTTGGTAACATGACAAGTTGGCAGTATGTATCAGAGGCACAGGATTTTAATTGGAAATTTGTGTTTTCTGATAGTTTGGGTTTTTTTAAGAACACATTCTCTCTATATTTACTGTCGGGCACTCTGGCTTTCTCTGGAGTAGCCTTATTTAGAAACAACAACTTAGGAACAGCACTGTTAGAGTTTAGGGGAGCAGTTGGGTTTTTTCTTTTTGGTTCAAGCAATGGAGACTGAGTTTTAGGCTGAGCCCTGGCAGCTGATGTGCCCCATGTGCCAAATATGACCCAAGGTGTTGGCACCCTCAGCTGAAATCCGTGCCCAGCAGCTCGTGCCGGGGCAGATGGCAGGAGTGAAATGGGGAGCAGAGCAGCTACCAAGAGGATTATCCCATTATTCGTATGTAATCCTCAAATTTGCTGGCTTTTATATAAGAGGGGTTTGTGGCGGGGCTGATGCGTGGTGTCCTTAGCCCAGCCATGGGATGAGTCCATGGGAAAGCCTGGGCTTTAGGGGGAACCCATGTGGTCGGAGCTGCCTGTGCACAGCAAAGTGACACGACCATGGAGGTCTTCTTCACAGCAGTCCTGTGGGGATGTTGGTCTGGACTTCTAGTGCTTGAGACCTGGGATTTTTGCTGGTATGCTTTTCTTTTCTCTGGGTTGGAGGCTTCCTGCTCTGTTTATGGTGAGAGGAACTGACTGTCCTGAACGTGTTGATGGAAAGACTCCAGTACCATGTAACGATGCACCTCAAGATCTACTTAACAATGAATAACTCTTCTTCAGAGATATAACCTGGCCCTTCCATCAAGAAGGGATGCTGGAACACGGATGAATCTTGAACTGCAGCACGGCTGAAGCCCTGTGAGGTAACACTGGAAGGTGTCTTGGAGGTGTTAAACTAGAAACCAAGTGGAAGAAGAGCAGCTTCCACCGTTGCCTGCTCCCACCTTCCCCTGCCTGAATTTACTTAATTCTCTGCACGCAGTAAGTGATGATTGCTTGGTTTTTCACTTGAAGTTGAGAACTTTTGAGAAGATCTTCATGACAACCTGTGCATCACCGGGTGGCGAGAGAGCAAGGGCTGTTGGTTACGGTGCTTTAAACTGTTGCTAACTTTTATTGGGAATTCTGCCAGATGCACGTGTGAGGGAATTACCTTGGTAAAACACACAGTACAAGTACTGCTCCTGGCGAGAAGGATGATAGCAGCTAATCCACAGAAACATGTGCAGCCCAACCTTTTGTTGCTTTCCATTTTGCATAATTCTGCAGAACAGGGTATGTCAACACTCCGGTGTCTGACAAAGAGCCACTTAAGGCGTGTGGGTGAGATGATGAAGCAGGACCGAAGGGGTAGGTGTTGGGACATGCTGCTGGATATCGTGTCTGCACAGAAGCAGCTGTTTTATAAATCCCTCCTCTCTGCTGTTAATGGAAAACTGACAGCATCCCAGAAGAAAGCAAGTTCAGGAGGTACAGGGTGGTTTTTCACGCTCAGTCAAAGTGTAATTGATTGGGGTTTTTTTAGCAGAGTTAGCTGACACTTTGGGAGGGGGTTACCTTGCGTGCTTCTGGGGTGCTGTGCATATTTCATCCCTTTCAGATGCTTTTTCTCCTTTTCTCTTTTTTCCTCGACTCTAAAAGTTGAAAGAGGGCTTGGGTTTCTTCTCCTTTTGAATGCTGACCTTGCTGCATAAAGTTGTCTGACTTTCTGCTCTCCTTGACGAATGATATATGTGAGCATCTGGTAACGAGGAGGGGGGGACTGATCATTAGTTTTTCTGATTTTTCCATAGCTGAGATCACGCGTGTGCTTCAGGATCTCTTCCCAGTATCCCTGCACTGGTGAAGTGCTCCCAGTTTGGACCCAGGGCTGTGGTGTGTAGGGATGTAGGCAGAGCTCCCCTCTGAGAAAAGCGGTCAATATTGGAGGTCCTTTTTGGACGGGGTGGTGTCCAGTGTTTTCTGGTATTGCTAAGTGTATCTGAATTAGCCTGATGTGTTCACCTCCGAAGTGATATGGTCTCCTCTTGCCTTTCTGGGCACGTTCTGGGTGTTTTGGGAGGCTGCTGTATGTCATCAGTACTGGTGGTGAGATTAGAATTAGCGTCAGGATGTCCTTAGTGTTCCCTTTTTGCTGAGCTCCAGGGATTGCCATGGGAATGGAAGTGGCAGACAAAGGCTTGACCCACCATGCTGCCCATTTCAGCTCTGGCATCACTGGGGAGCTGCACTGCAAAGCCATTCCCACCCCCCCCAAAGCTGGTCCACAGGTTCTTCCTTGTGCTCCCATCTTCAAAACCTGGCCTTGTCCTCTCTTCAGCAGCAGTTAATGCAGAAGAGCACATTTACATTCCTCCTCTTCCTTGGCAGCTCCAAGGGCACCATCTTCCTCACTTTGCCCTGCTGTCCTGCAGCCAGAGCTTTGCTGAGCAAACCTGCCCTGACACCCATGTCTGGGCAGCCTGTGGATGTCACCCAGTGTCACCTGAGGTGCCATCACACCCGGCAGTGAGGAGCTCATCCGTCTTTCCCAATACCGTTGGGCAGAGGCAGCTGCAGCTCTGACACAATCTGTGTTTCTCTTCTCAGCATCCCCCTCTTCTCTCAGTGAGGGGGCAGCTGGAGCTTCTCCGCTGGGGACACCCAGCCAGGAGACCAGATCAGCTTGGGTTGGGCACAGCAACCAGGGGCACACCAACTTTTTATGTCCTTCCTTCCACTTTTTGGATTGCTCTGACATCTGGGCATCGAGACGTTGCCTCGTGTGTTAAGGCTCCCACCCTAACTCCTCGGTGGGGTTGTTCTTCTGTAGGACACTTGGAGGTCACCCCTTCTGAGAGATGAGGACTCAAATCAAATGTGGGCTGAGCTGGGCAATGGGTTGTTGACGTACCCAGTGTCAACAGAGCACAATCAGCCAACTTCATGGTAAAAAGCAGGGTCACGCTTTAAAAAGGTTAACCCCAGTCTGGCTAAATATTTACCTTGCCCGGTGCTGCTTCTGCCTGTTCAGCAGATGGATTTCACAAATTCAAGGAAGAAAGCTGGGAGCAAGGGACCAGGCAGTGCCCAGAAATACAGCAGTTTTAATTTTTTAAATTAAAAATAATTCAGGTGCCACTGGGGGAGCAGGCACGACCCTCTTGAGGGGCACAGATCCCATGGAGCGCTGCTACCAAAATGCCGTCATCCAAACGATGGTGTAATTCCAAAATAATCCGTTTTATAAGGCTGTTTTATGAGTAGTTTCTATTCTTTGCTGCTTTCTGCTTATGGGGATTTTCTTTTTTTTGAGAAAGGACAATAAGATCTAGGACAAGAGGCTGGTTCCTCACACGGGCTGTGTTTGCTCTCATTCCATCTCAACCTCACACTTCTCCAGCCTGCTGGTAAAAACCCCAAATTGTTCTCCCTGTGCATGAAAAGCTAAAGGGGGCCAGAACTGAGGCTGAACATGATCCAGACTGAGCATCTCTGTCTCCTTTGGCTGTTGGGTGTCGGATCTCTGTGGTAATAAAACCACGAAAAATGTTTTTCACCTTGGATCACCTTAAGATCCTTGTGTCAGGATTTCCAGCATCCTTTTCTCCATGTGAGATCCTTCTGTGATTTGTGGGTTGTTTTTTTTTTCTCATTGCAACACTTCAACTGACCTGGCTTTTAGAATCATAGAATGGTTAGAATTGGAAAGGGCATCAAAGATCATTGAGTTCCAACCCTCTGCGATGGGCAGGGATACCTCCCACCAGACCAGGTTGCTCAAAGCCCCATCCAGCCTGGTCTTTAGTCCCCTCCTGGCTTGGCATCTCCAGCTGTGGTAGCTCAGCTGGCTGCAGTTGTCTCCTCTGGAAGCAGAGACACCTGGAGCACGCTCCCATGTCCCCAGCATCCACCAAAACCACCGGCACAAGGAGAAAAAAACCCACCTGCAGCACTTCACATGTGGCTGATTCAAGAGGTAAAGCCTTTGACAGCTTGAGCAGAGCCATCTGATGGCTCTGTCATAGAATCCTACAATTGTCTGGTTTGGAAGGGACATGGAGATCATCTAGTCCAACCATCAGTCTAACTCTGATAAAAACTGACCCATCACTAAATCACATCACTAGGCACTGCATCAACCCATCTTTTAAATCCCTCCAGGGATGGTGCTTCAACCCCTTCCCAGGGTTGGCAGCCCATTCCAAGGTTTAATAACCCTTTCCACCTCAAAATTTTTCTTGATACCCAATCTGAACCTCCCCTGGGGCAACTTGAGGCCGTTTCCTCTTGTCCCATCTCCTGTGACTTGGGAGAAGAGACCAGTCCTCCTGGCTACACCCTCTTTTTAGGGAGTTGTAGAGAGCGAGAAGGTCTCCCCTCAGCCTCCTTTTCTCCACGTTGATCACCCCCAACTCCCCCAGCCTCTCCTCATAAGGTTTTCTCTCCAGACCCCTCACCAGCTTCATTGCCCTTCTCTGGACCTGCTCCAGCCCCTCAAGGGCTTTTTTGTACTTTGGGAGCAAGAGGTGGCAGTAGGAAAACCAGGAAAATTCAGAGTACAACAGGAGGGATACACACCCATCCTCTGGAAATAGCATCCAGCCTGGTCTTGGTGGCTTCCAGGGATGGAGAAGCGGCAGTTTCTTTTGTGGGCTTTTTCAGGGTAAAGCAGGTACCCCTTATTAATTGAAATTTGGGTGGTGTGACGTGGTTTCTGGCCATGGGGAATTCATTCCCCGTGGGCCTGAGGACATATCCCATGGTGTTTTGCTCCAGCGGAGAGGATTGTTGAGAACATCCACCTGCTTGACCTGCTGTTGTGTTTACAACTGCACTTTTGTAGTTCCCAGCAGCATCTCATCTGCTTTGGGTTTTTTTTGTTGTTGTTGTTTATGGAAGGTTATGGTAAAATATCCCTTTCCTTTGGGGACGTGTGGGAACCTTTCCCAGTTTGGCTGATCCCAGGGGTCAAGGGAATAAAACATCGTGACACCGAGATCATCCTGAGAAACTCCCAGTGTGGACCCAGGCAGGGGTGGTTCCAGCTGGTGACAGATGTTCTTGCTCCTCAGGAAGGGGATTTTTGCCAGGTCCTGCCCTTGACCTGTCCTGGGCTTTTTGGATGGTGTGGCTGGCTGCATTGATGACCAGTTTTTAGCAGATTTGGTGTGTACTAGGGGGGAAAAATAAAATAAAGGTTTCGGTAAGGCTTAATTTGCAGCAAAACCTGGCCCAGTGGAATCATTTTTTGTTTGGATATTGAATCAGTGTAATGTCCCTATTTGTTTGTCTGTCTAGGATGATTTAGGAAGCCAGTTTCTACATTAAAAAAAATAAATAAATAATGAAAATATAACAAACAAAACCAAACCAAACCGACTGAAAAACCCAGTGAGGATATATTTGATACTTTTTCCTGGCAAAAGTTAAACAGTTTCCATCCTTCTTCAGTTTCAAGCCTTCAGAAGCTTTATGGGTCCTTCTCCAGCACATCTCGCTGCCTGTCCTTGTCCGTGCGTGGGGCTGCTCCTTCCATGCGTGAGGCCGCCCAGGCTTTGGGAGTTTTTGCTCAGGTTTTGTGTCCCCATCGTGAGCCAAATATGACCTGGAGTGACATTTGGAGAAGTTGCAAAATTCTGTCTGTAAACAGTATTTTTTTTTTTCTCTCTCTCTTTCTTTTTCTCTCCTTATACTGAGCCCCAAGCGATGTAGCTGTTGGTCTCACCCAGAAAAGTAGGAAAATACTCCCTGGCTGTAGGAATGGGGTTTTTTCCTGATTTTCCTCTGGTACGGTGCTCTTCCCAGCCTGTGTGTATATGTGTGTGTATATATAAATATATACAAATATAAATGTATACATATATCTACCTTTGAAGCCTCACTATCAGTAAGACATGGGTTGATACAGGAACCCTCACCTCTTCCATATCTGGTACCCAGCATTTTTCAGGGTGAAAAGAGGATAATGATAAAACAAATGACTGTAAAAAAATAAAAATAAAAAAAAAATAAAAATAAAATAGAGAATGGTTAGAATTGAGATTTTCCTGGGGAAAAGCTGGCAGGGTCTGCTTTGGAAGAGCAGGTGAGGGATACCCGTATGCGCTATGTGTATGCTTAAAATTGAATGTTGAGCTTTAAATTATTGGAAGTAAACAGGTAAGTGGTATTTCAGAAAGACTTGAGGGCTAGCTTGCAAATCATAGAATCATAGAATGGTTAGAATTGGGAGGGACCTTAAAGATCGCCCAGTTCCAACCCCCCTGCCATGGGCAGGGACACCTCCCACCACACCAGGTTGCTCCAAGCCCTATCCAGCCTGGCCTTGAACCCCTCCCGGGATGGGGCAGCCACAACTTCTCTGGGCAACCTGTTCCAGTGCCTTCTCACAGGAAAGAATTTCTTCCTAATATCTAATCTAAATCTCCCCTCTTCCAATTTAAATCTTACAGGCCAGCTTAGTCATTATTTCAGGAATTGGGCAAGGACAGAACTGTTTATGAATTCTTTTATTTTATTTCCCCCTGACGTTTTTTAACCTTTGGAGAGTCACTCAATCTTTCAGTGCCTTGGTTTGCAGTGTCCATAGGATGGAGAAAGCAGCTACTGCAGTGGCACAGGTGGCATCCGCCAGCTTAAAATAGTCATAGACTCATAGAATGGTTAGAGTTGGAAGGGACCTTAAAGATCATCCAGTTCCAAGCCCCCTGCTGTTGGCAGGGACACCTCCCACCAGAGCAGGTTGCTCAAAATAATACGTAAATACATAAATACTTTAACTCCTCTCGACCAAAGCAAGGCTGTGCAAAAAAGTGTTTCGTTTCTGCAGCAGGAAAGTAAGAACCTGTAAGCGAGCCACCAAGCGAGCGCTTCCCCAGCGCTGCTCTCACACCAGAGCTATCAAAGCCCAACCCCAAGCAGCTGTGCAGCAGCTGGCCCGGCTGGCTGGAAACATCTGGATGGTCTGACACCGTTACCGACCCTGGCGGCGGGAGAGGCTTCGCTGGCTGCTGCTGCTGTGCGCGGCATCGNGGCATCGCGCCGCCGCCGCTCTCGCCCCTTGGAAAGACACGCTCTCCGGTTTGTCACATCAAAGCCTTGAAGCAGAAAAGCTTGGCTTGCACAAAAAATGAACCTCTCACAAAAAACCTGCGCCTCTTGCCCACAGCCAGAGACCTGGTGGCATAACTAAGGTTCTCGTGCGGAAAAGATAATGCAATTCCTTCGCTTGGCTTTAAAATGCACTTTTTAGTGCTACGCCAGCTCCATCTCCTCCTCAGTGCCTGGAGAGGTTTGGTGTAGCTTGATTTCTGTTACCAGCCCTCCTTCTGCTTCCACATAGGGAGTAAAAGGGAGAATGTTTTTCTGATTATGAATCTGTCTCTTCCTTACACCAGCCGGATTTTCTTGGCAGCTCCGGAGCTCAGCCTGAAATATACGGCTGGGGACGCACACGGTGCCGGCGTTTCGGGACCAACAGTGTGAGATAGTGTCTTACGGAAAATTCAGATTCCTGAATCCCTCCCAGCTCTTCTCCCTTAGTTTCCATTTCTAAAGCACGTCCTGGTGTTTCTTTCTCAGCTCAGCCAGACCCTTAGCTCTTTCACAGCTATTGCAGGGACATCACGCTTCCCCAAGGGCAGGAGCTCAGCAGCAAAAGGAGTGAAACGCTATTTCCAGTGGATGGGTGTGTATCCCTCCTGTTGTACTCTGAATTTTCCTGGTGTTCCTACTGCCTCAGCTTCCTAAAGGACAAAAAAGCCATTGAGGTGCTGGAGCAGGTCCAGAGAAGGGCAATGAAGCTGGTGAGGGGTCTGGAGAGTAAGCCTTATGAGGAGAAGCTGAGGGAGCTGGGGGTGATCAACCTGGAGAAAAGGAGGCTGAAGGGTGACCTTCTCACTCTCTACAACTCCCTAAAAAGAGTGTGTAGCCAGGAGGATTGGTCTCTTCTCCTGAATCACAGGAGATGGGACAAGAGGAAACGGCCTCAAGTTGCCCCAGGGGAGATTCAGATTGGATATCAGGAAAACTTTGATATGGAAAGGGTTGTTAAACCTTGGAATGGGCTGCCCAGGGAAGGGGTTGAAGCACCATCTCTGGAGGGATTTAAAAGATAGGTTGACATAGAGACATGGTTTAGTGATGGGTTCTTTTTATCAGAGTTTGGTTGACGGTTGGACAAGATGATCTCCAAGGTCTCTCCTAGACAATTGTAGGATTCTATGACAGAGCCATGAGAAGGCTCAAGTCAGGCTGCCCAAGGCTTTACCTCGTCAATCAGCCACATGTGAAGTGCTGTGGGTGATTTTGGTGGATGCCGGTGCCATGGGATCGTGCTCCAGGTGTCTCTGCTTCCAGAGGAGACAACTGCGGCCAGCTGAGTTACTGCAGCCAGGGATACCAAGCCAGGAGGGGACTAAATACCAGACTGGATGGGATTTTGAGCAGCCTGGTCTGGTGGGAGGTGTCCCTGCCCGTGGCAGAGGGTTGGAACTGGATGATCTTTGAGGTCCCTTCCAATTCTAACCGTTCTGTGTTTCCCTTTTTCTTCCGTTCCCGTGCTGTATCCCATTTGCTCATGAGGAGTCCCGCTTTGCGTGGCACTTTCCTTGCGGGATGCCGGCGTTTTGCAATTCCCACAGGCGGGAGCATCGCTTACACCGCACCCCGGCTCTGCCTTGCGGTGACTTGTTTGCATCACCATGCCCCGAAACAAAACGAGCACTCTCAAGAGCTTTTAATCCTGTTTGCGTGAGATCGTAGCCTCTTTTGACACTAATTGCACTGGATCTGATTAATTAGGCAACAAAGCGTAATTTATTTGAGCAGATTAATTTTATAGAATTAAACTGGCAGCCGCCGTCTCCCCGCCACAACATCGTGCCTTCCTGCAGGGATGGGAATGGGCATTAAAACCTTCGCCCTCTAAGTGGATGTCTTTTAAAAGAGCAATTCAAGTTGAAGGTTGTGAACTGTGTGATGTGCCGGCTCAGCAGGTCCGGGCACACCATCCTGCCCCTGCTGTTAGGACTGCTCCGCTCACATGATGGGAATCCACGATGGAAAAGTGGATAATTAGTTTATTCTTGGTCTTCTGGCTTTTATTTTATTTCTTCATTCACTTTAATTTTTTTTTTTTTCATTTTCATTTATTTTTTTCATTCGAGCGTGGAAACTGGGTAAGAATCTGATTGAGATTATTTCCCTGTTGCTGTAGCGTGGAGCTTTTTTATCCTGGCGATGGATGCGTTATTTCATGGCTGTTACGTTTCCAATGGACTTGTTTTTCTTTTAATGGTAATACTATTTGATTTGGACTACTTGATTCCCTCCTCCTGTTTCCTTCCCTTCCGTTTTTCTCCTTCCAATAACATGTCATAAAAATTAATCATAGCTGAAGGCCAGTTCTAACATCCAGATTTAGAAAATAGGATTCTAAAACCCGTGTGCTGAAAGGAAAAATGTACTTCTAACAGGAAGCCTTTTGTTATGGAGCAGGGAAAAAAAGTTCTTAAAACTTAAAAAAAAAACAGTTTATAGAAGAAAGATCTCAAAATTATGAAGAGTTTTGAAGATTTCAAAAAAAAAATTGTAGGAGTGGGTGTCTGATAGCAGGGGCAGAATTGAGTTCATCACTTGCAACATCTGGCAAATGTTCTCCTGCAACTTCCTACTGTAGGGGTTGTCTCAGGGAGTGAATCCCAGCCTGTTCTTTGCTGCAGCCAGTCCCATCTCAAGCAACGGGTTTATGTAGAACTTTGAAAGATGAAAGGGCTGAGAACTGAAAAATATCCTAAATTCAGCTACTATGGCCATATTCTCAATAGAAAGCTCCGGAGCAGGATCTGGTTTGTGCCTCTTCTGCTTTTTGGTCACTTCTTGCAAGAAGAAGTGACTTAATCACCTTAAGCATGTGTCTGCTTTAGAGGTGGGGTTCAAGAAAGGGATGACTATTCATGCAAGAAGCTGTTTTTCTCAGATGGTGGCACTTCAGTGCTCCTGTCCCATAAGAAATGTCTAAAAGTGATGTAAGTTGAAGGCTTTGGGTAGAGGAGAAGCTCAATGAGCGGAGAGTGGCCCTATGGCATCATCTGGGTATGATCTCTTCATCTCATTATGGTTCATTCTATTGATTGGAGAAGCCAGGTGAGATCAGTTTTTCTGTCGTGGCTAACAGAACATGCCAGATATTCTTAAAAATACTCTCAAATATAGTGAAAGGAAACATTCTCCACAGGAGGAGACCTAAGGGTGATTGAAGGTGAGCCTGTGCAGGCTAGAGAGGATCCAGTTCTTTATTTCACAGGGCAACAGAGGTGTTCCAGGTAGAGCAGCAGAACCCTGAAGCTCTTAGCTGGAGGAGCACCTGGTCTCGGTAGGATTTTTTTAAAGGTGTTATGGCTCTGAGGAAGATCATGCCGTTGACCTCATGCTGTCCTAGAGGTATTGGAGAAGATCTCTGTCGTGAGAAAGCACAAGCAAAGGCACAGATGGAGACAAAGGGAAGAGAGGAAAATCCAGTTAATATTGAGTCTCTTAAGCTTGCAGGGTTTCCCCGTAAAGCAAGTGTGCACAGGGCTTTTTAGAAGTGCACGAATGCTTTGATAATATAAATGCTAAAATAAGAGTCGCTGTTGGTATGCAGGAGAAGGAACCGTGACCTCCATATGGAGGGGGACATAGCCCAGCTGGCTGAATATGGGACTGAAAAAGACTATGAAGGCTAATTAAAATGTGAAAAACTGAGAATTCGTGCTAATAGACAGCAGATCTCTGTCTGGCACTGGTTCACAGCTAAATTTGATTTCCTTGGGAGACAAAAGGAACTGATTTAAGTTCTTTACCTTGCACTGACATTGATACTTTTCGGCGTTTTAACCAGTATGTTCCCAGCAAAGTGCTGCACTCCTGCAGGTCTGCTGTGCCTGGACGGGGAAGCCGGCAGAAGGAATCTCTTACCACCCTTAAAAAAAAATGTGCTGCAGGTGTCTTCATATATGGTGTTAAACTCGGCTTTGACCTTGTTCTACCTCACATCTGGGTTGTGTTTTTAGCTTTCCCTTTCCATGCCAACAGGTGTAGTAAATCGCAAAGCTCAGGCCTCGCTGCTGAGGCCGTGTCTGCCCGCAACGCTGGTGGCATCACACCTCCATCCAATGTCCTCATGGATGTACCAGCTGACCTCCAGACCAAGGCAGTTAAGAGTTGGAAAAGTAGAAATGAATCAGTGGTGCAAATACAAATACTTGTTATGTTATATATTGAACTAAGTTAAGTTTATGGGATATGCAGGTTTATTTGGATCACAGAATCTCAGAATGATATGGGGTTGGAAGTGACCTCTGGAGATCATCTAGTCCAACGCAAGGCTCCGTAGCTGCAACTGTGGGAGAAGGCAGTGTGTGAAAAGATGACCACTGTCCTATATCTGGGATTAAAGCTTAAAGCTCTGTAGCACATAAAAAAGAGAAAGAGAGAGGAAAGTTTCTAGGAAGGGGTCAGGTCTGAAGGAAAGTTGGAGAGTTGCGTTATACCCTCCAATAGCAATTAATTCGCTGCGTTCGTTGGTTTCTAACGAGGCTTGAGCCGATAACTGGCAATTGGATTTAATGTTCTGTGCTGAAAAATACAGTGGCTTTCCTGGGTAATGAAGTTAAAATACCAATAAAAACTTAGGAAAATATGCTCCCTCCTCTTTTATTGTTCTCTAATGATTTTCTGTTACCACAGTGCCTAGAAGACCCAGGAGCATGACTCACTGGCCTTCTGAAAAACGGGGATTGCGCAGTTCTCTTTGGAAAAGCTTTTCAACCCAAGGACAGAAACGTTCAGCAGATCGAAAGCATCTCAGATCTGCTTTTTAAAAGCCATGGGGGCATGTTGAGGGCCGTGTATTTACTAAGATGGACATTCCTGCCTGCTGGCAACAGTTGGTACAGTGCCACTGGTCCTTGGTGTTACTTGGTCCACCTCCATCTATGAGACCATGGTCATTTCTGTTTCTCAGTAGCTAAATATTTGCTTGGCTCCTTGGTAATCACTCATTATAAAGCTCCTCATGAGTGTTGGGATGGAGGTGGCTCTGCTGTTACAGCTCCTGCCTGGAGACATCACTCAGTCTCTCCTTCCACCCACCTGGCTTTGGATAAACTCATTAATGTCCCTGGTGTTTTTATTCTCTAGACTATAGAATTGCTTTGCCTCATAGCTTTGGGAGAAAAAAACTATTGAAAAATGCTGTCAAGTCTAAAAAGGTCAGTGAGGATCTTTTTGTGAAGATTGGAAGTACCGATTGAAGAGGAGAGATTCAGATTAGATATTAGTAAGAAATTCTTTTCTGTGAGGGTGGTGAGGCACTGGAACAGGTTGCCCAGAGGAGCTGTGGCTGCCCCATCCCTGGAGGGGTTCAAGGCCAGGCTGGATGGGGCTTGGAGCAACCTGGTGTGGTGAGAGTTTCCCCTGCCTATGGCAGCGGGGTTGGAATTCGATGATCTTTAAGGTCGCTTCCAACTCTAACCATTCTATGATTCTAAGATGAGAAGGAGGGGGAATTGTGATGGGGTTTCCTGTCAACTCAGAGCTGATGGTTTGTGCCCCTGGTACCTCAGACTTCAGGGTAAAGAGCTGGTGAGAGCGGGGATGTGGCTGGTGTTGGGAGGGGAGGAAGGATGACAGGGAGCAATGAGCGAGATGTAGCAATAGGGATGAGAAGAGTTATGGAGAGTCTTGGAGGAGAGGACCATACTTGAACCTTCGCGCAGAAAAAAGTCCAGTGGAGGAGTTTGCAGAGGACGATGTGTAACCTCCTCCAGACCTCTGGAAAGGATGCACACAGCCAAACTGGGCTGAAAACACTGGATTTGGGGTGGGTTATGAGAATTCCAGCTTACAGAAAGCAGAATCTCTATTCTCTCTGTCGCTATCTCTAACCACGTTCTGACTCATGGTATATGTCACATTACAAGAGCTTTTGCATTCAGGGCTGTGGCTTGTATCGCAGACAAGACATGGTGTATAAATTTTTGACATGTTGAAATGGGAATTGTTTACTCTTTCGCTTGCGTTTTTATGAGGGAAAAGTAATGATGACAAAAACAAGGCTTAAAATATGTTGAATGGGTTTTCTTTCTTTTTTTTTTTCTTTTTTCAATAAAGCAAAAGCTACTCCCCAAGCTTCTTTCTAGTCTGATTGAAAATAAATAATCTGTTTCTTTCTTTTTTTTTTTTTTTTTTTTAATTTTAATTTTTGCACCACGTGTTACCAGAGGCAAATTTTCTGATGGAGGACAATGGGGCTGATGTTCAAGTAACTGCTACTCTGAACCACAACCTCCGACGGGCTGAACTTCAGAGCCTCAGAGAAACAACAGCGCTGCTCGCAAAGAATGCCTCTGCAGAGCTCGGGCTTGTTGTTGTTAGGCTCCAAAATTGCAAATGATGAGGGAATTTGACTTCAACAATACCATTAAACAATAATGCAAAGGGATGATTTCATACTTTTCTTTCTTTTATTATTTTTTTTTTTTAACTCTGGTGCTTTAAGATATTTGTGCTGTAGGAGAAGCGTGGGTTTTATAGCTGAGGTCTAAAGGATTCCCATGATTAGTTGGAAGCCAGCTTTGTAATGCAGCATGAGGAGGTGTCTTTAGGGGTTTTGTTAGTGATAAATAAGCACTGAAAAAACACTCTTCACTGAAAAGGCCTCACGCACCTGAACGCTTGGGTGCTTTTCCCAATTCTGCTGTTAATCAGGAAAAAAAGCACTAGTTCCTCCTACCAATGTGTCTTTTGCCTAAGGAAAAAAACCACCTTTTGTACATAATTGCATAGATTGGGTTATATTTTTCCACTTCCTTCATTTTCGAGCTGTTTGACCGTTGGAAATACATTCCCTTGGTGTCCAGGGGATCTCCGTTCCTGTGAAGTGTTTCTGGGGGCTGTGTGTTATTTAAGGCGTTTGCAAAGGGGTGCAGTTAAATCTGCAGACCGTAAGAGTTAGTTCAGCATCATTTCTCCTCTTGTGCATCCATCCAGCCATAGCTCCGTGGTACATTTGGCTTTCAGAACTTGAAGAAAGCTTCCTATTTTATGGTACCTTAAATATATATATATACACACGCATACATATCTATTTAATCTTACTTCTGTAGTGTGTGGAACATCCAGATGAGATTCTGGGTGACTGCAGGCTCCATTATTTCAGGGGATCCCACTCTTGACATCCTGGACCAATTCTGTTCTGTGTTTGCAGAGCAAGTTCTGCAGTTGGCTGGAGAGAGAATCCCTGCTTTTGAATGCTTGCCTTTGTTTTTCCCTTATTTTGCTGAGAGAAACCGAGGTAGAACAGTTTCATTCTAGTGAGGCCAGACCCTTTACTATTGTTTTGCGGGTTATTTTGAGGTACGGTTTCCCCTGAGGTTTTTCCTCTCATGGCTTCTTGACCTTTTCGCATCCTATAGTGATTTTCTTGATTAAAAGTGTGGCCTCGTAATGGGTTTACGTGGTGTTTCTAAAATTAAGGTAATTTGAGGACTTTTGGCTGGGGGAGGAGGGAAGTGGTGATTGTTCCCAGCTTTTCTGTCGCTGTTGCGTAATTACAGAGAAAATACGACTTCTTTTTTTGGGAGCAGGTATTTGCTGGCTGGGCTGCTCAGGGATACTCTCACTCTACAAGTGCAGAGGCTGAGAGAATCGATCCTCTGTGACTTTGAGGATGAGGAGTTTCAGTGGAATGACAGACCAGGAGGATAATTTAGAATCGTAGAATGGTTTAGGTTGAAAAGGACCTTAAAGATCCTCCAGTCCCGCCCCCTGCCCTGAGCAGGGACACCTCCCACCACACCAGGTTGCTCCAAGCCTCATCCAACCTGCCCTTGAACCCCTCCAGGGATGCAGCTTCTCTGGGCAACCTGGGCCAGGGTCTCACCACCCTTGTGGTGAAAAATCTCTTCCTAATATCTACTCTAAATCTCCCCTCTTCCCGTTTGAAGCCATTACCCCTCGTCCTGTCACTACGTGCCCTTAAATATAGTCCCTCTCCAGCTTTCTTGCAGGCCTCTCTCACATACTGGAAGGCTGCTCTAAGGTCTCCCCAGAGCCTTCTCTTCTCCAGGCTGAGCAACCCCAGTTCTCTCAGCCTTCTCCCCACAGCAGAGGTGCTCTGATCTTCTGCCCATCTTTGTAGATTCCTCTGGATCCTCTCCAACAGGTCCATTTCTTTTAGACCTCCCCAAAAGGGATGGATGCTACAGCTGGGGTGTCCCAGTTCCAGCTGCCTTCCTGGCACAGGGACTTGTCCAGTGCAGATGTGTTTGCACAGCCCTGCACATAATTGTCCCCTTGGGTAGGGGCCACCCATGCTCAGGGTCCTGCTCCACCAGCTCCAGCATCTTTCCTCCCAGACCCATCAAAGCCCCAGGTCTTGCACCTCCAAATCACAAGCCGTAATTAGGGGGATGAGTGTGAGGCAACTCCAGCTTAGTGGGACGGTGCTCATTTGAGCCTGGCAAGCGTGTTTGCTCCATGTTTTCCTAAAAGCAGGCAACTCCTACTTGTGCAAAATGATCCTGGGTGTTTTTCAAATGCCATGAAGTGTTCAACCATGGAATGGCCACAGCGGATTAACCAGGACGCCTTCCCAGCCTCTTGCTTTGCCCCCTGACGCAAGGATGGAGACCCCAGAAGCCTCCAGGCAGCAGCATCTCACTGAAGGTTGTTTCTCCTCCTGCCTCTGTCTGTGTGGCGGCATCGCGTTCTGCTAGATGGGTGGCAAACATCTGCTTGTTCTGCTCTGCCAATCCTCTCCCTTGTTGCAGCCACACCAAATAACAGGGAGTCGATGAGTTTTAATCTGAAGCACAACACCACGCACCCTTACGCCTGGACCAAAAAGCTGCAGAGTCCAAGAGCCAAGAGTTGAAGATATTAATCATATCTCAGGGGCTGATGAATGGAAAAAGCATCTCTTGCTTTTCCAACCAGCGCAGCTGTGCCAGCGACCGGTCCCCAGCTGGCCAGCATGGCCCTTCTCAGGCTGACCCAGTGGTCGAGCATCCCTGACCTCCTGCAGCTGCAGCCTCTGGAACAACGGACCCCTTGAGTCATCGGAGAGAAACTTCTCCTTCATTGACCCAGGGAGCTCGCAGCTGAGTGGGGGTCAGCGATGCTCTGAGCTTGGCCATCCTTTGCCCTGCACTGAGCTCTGGAGAGTGGTCCTGAGCAGCTTCCTCCATCCAGAGGTGGACTTCTTTGAGCCCTGCTACAGTGGTCACCACAGGTTAAATGTTAAATTGCTCATATAATTATGTACTCATCCCTAGGACAAACTCCTCTCTCTGTCTTTTTGCTTACACCAGTTGTGTCCATTACCAGGCTAAACATGAAGGACCGGTGCATTACTTCTTCAGGAAAGCTCCTTTTCGTGAGGGTTGGTCTCAAAACGATGTGTGCTCATAGCTGGTGTGCTCACAATTGCCATCTAAAGTTCTTTTTGTTACCCGTTGCCATGGGCAGGGACACCTCCCACCAGACCAGGTTGCTCCAAGCCCCATCCAGCCTGGCCTTGAACCCCTCCAGGGATGGGGCAGCCACAGCTTCTCTGGGCAACCTGGGCCAGGGTCTCACCACCTTCACAGCAAAGAATTTCTTCCTAATATCTAATGTAAATCTCCCCCTCTTTCAGTTTAAAACCGTTTGGGGAATACAACAGTTACTTTGATTAACTGTCCAGGAAAATAAACATGTTGTGTCAATCTCTTGCATTTCCCCTTCTGAGACTAAACTTAAATGGTTTTGTTCAGATGGGGAAAAGCTTTCAAGTCTCTTAAGAAATTCTGATTGTTTTACTGAAAACAATAAAACTCATCAATCAAAATGAGAAATCAGGGTGTTTCAGCTTTTCAAAACCCTTATTATTTTCCAGGTGAAACTTTTTTCTGGCTTATTCCAAGCCCACTAAGTAGTTCTCTTTCTTTACAGCATGGGTGGGAAGGCAGCATGTGGGGATCCAGCTTATACCAGACTCTCCAGTTCAAGAAAGTCTGGGAACAGCTGGATAGGGTACAGCAGAGGGCTACAAAGATGATGAGGAACCTAGAACATCTTTCTTATGAGGAAAGGCTGAGGGAGTTGGGTCTTTTTAGTCTGGAGAAGACTGAGGGGGGATCTGGTCAACACCTGTAAATACTTAAAGGGTGCCGTTACAAAATCTCCTCAAGATGAAAAATTTTAGTTTTTTAGCCTCAATTCACATGTTGCCTGGCCGAGGGCAGCAGGGTGAGGTAGGGTGGGAAACCACACATCTTAACAGGCTGGTTCCCCACCGCTTCATTTTCAGTGTTTTGTAAAGCTGAAATCAGAGACCCAAGTAATAACCACATTCCAAAGGAGTGTGGATGATGCTATTGAAGTTTTAACATGAATTATAATGCAATTTGTTCCTTCAATTAGTTCTGCGTTGTCTCCACATAATTTAAATATGTGGTCCAAAAAAAAAGAAAAACAAAAAACACAGCCAAAAAACCTTCACTTTTTACTCATAGAATCAATCACAGAATGGTTAGAGTTGGAAGGGACCTTAAAGATCATCCAGTTCCAACCCCCCTGCCCTGGGCAGGGACACCTCCCATCAGACCAGGGTGCTCCAAGCCCCATCCAGCCTGGCCTTGAACCCCTCCAGGGATGGCACATCAATTTGCCTTCTCATCCCTTGCCCTGCTTTGTTGTGGAAGGCGCTGGTGGTGCTCCCTGTTGGGGACACTGGGACTCGTCCTTCCCTAAGTGGTAAGTGCTGGCTTGTCCTTGTCCTTGCTTTTTAGGTACTTTTACAAGTGAGATTGTGCACATTGTGATGCTGCGGGAGCCGGTCCCAGCCCAGCCCGCAGAGTTTTGGGGTCCTTTCTATCACGACATCATTGCAACGACAAAATACCAGGAATTGGGGTAAATGCAGGCCTGCCTGCATGCAGGAGGAATAAATAGCAGCAGCGTGGGAATTTGGGAAACCCTTTCGTTTGTTATATAATTGATTTTTTGTGTGTGTGGAAATCCTTTGATTTCCCAAATCCCATTCACGAGACTGCGTTGGGGCTTGTTGGAGTAAAGCAAATGTAAAATCCAGCGGCTGCTCATTAGGAAGCAGGAATGGGATGCTCTTAGGCTGGAAGAAGCGTGTGGATGGGGGAAAATAATTTGGGAATAGGCGTTTGTGCGTGGAGAGGAGCGGAGGGGTGCACCCCCTTATATCCTAGCGGGTGGGAGGAGGGAGGCAAGAGCCCGGGGACACGTCAAAGGCAAAGAGACCTTTAGGGATCATTACTTTTGATGGGGAATTTTATGGCCTGTAGCTTAACGAGCCGTTCTTTTAACTAGCCCTCCATGGAAGGAGCGGTATTCTTCTCTGCTATCTCAAAGATGCTTTTGATGGCACAGGTTTTGTTCTCGGAACAATAAAGCAGTCGATAACCCTTGGTGAGGCTTTTTTGAAGCCTCCTCCTTCTCCTCTTTGGTTTATTTGGCTCGTGTGTGTATTTATGGCTTAAATAACAGCAGTGGGGTTTGTTCTCCATGGAAAGAAAGCCCCATCCTGCTGGGAGGCGGTTGTGGTAACGCGCAGAACAAGGTGTGTTTGGCTCCGAATTCCACCATTCCTGAAATCTTTTATTTGAGGAAGTGGAAATTGCTGGGGGAAACACCACTGGTGATGAGCTGCCAGGCCCTGGGGTAGCTGGGGAGGTACCCGTGAAGTTTCTAAACCAAAATTCCAGTTTCTGGGGAGGGATGTTGATTTAATAACTGCCAAAGAGTTTTTAATGAGGCAGCTATTTAATTTTAATTTTTTTTTTTTTTGTCATGAATAAGAGGTCGCTACATAAAATTTTTGCCTCTTGGCAAAAATCGTCTTAGAAAGATGTACTTGCTCTAGGTTTAAAGTGTTAATTTATGTGGTATACTGAATTGGATTTAAAGGTCCCTGAAGACCTTTGAATCTCAGTAGCTAATGAGGCTTGCAGAAGAGAGCTTGAAAGAGGAAAAACTTACTGGCAGTGAGTAATACTGGTGAAAGAGCTCCAGGATTGAGCAAGTTTTGCAGAGAATCATTAGAAGTGATCGCAGTGGCGTTTGGGGCGTTTGATTGTTTCCAGCTATAGATCTCCCCTGCTGCTGCCTGCATCCCTGGCTCCGAGTCCCTCTGTACCCCTAGGAGGGGGGATGGATGCTCCTCCCTGCCCCCAGACCCTTCAGGTTGAGTTTTCCCAATTCTTACGCTGGGTTTTCCCAATTCTTCCAAGGGTTGTGGTGCCCCTTGGGATGAGCTGGGCATTTGTGAGCTGCCACCTCTCAGCAAAGTTATCCCCAATGGAAAGGATTTGCTGTTCAGGCTGCGATCTCTCTGCTTGACTAAGCCGTCCTTGCTGAAGATGCTCAATTTTGTCCTTCTGTTGTTTCTTTTTTGTTGTTTTTTCTTTTTTGTCAGCTGGCCTTGCTGAACTTCTTCCACCCCGAGGAAAAGCTGCACGTTGGAGAAGAAGGTAGACGCGTCCGTCGAAATAAAAGGAGTAAAGGCAGTGAAGGGCCAGACGGTGAGTCCCACGTTGTTCCTCCAGCAGGCTGACTTCTTTTATTTACTTTTTTTTATCCAGATTATGGTTATATACAGAATTATGTGTGTGGGAAAAAAAAAAAAGAAAGAAAAAAAAAAGGAAATAATTGGCATCTGTAGCTTCTAATAGTTTCTTTCTGATTTTCATTGCCTTCCAGATGATGAATTCCAGTAGTTCTGATTTCCGCAACTGTAGGTCTAGAGATTTCATGTAAATTAATGCTGCTTGTCCTTGGCTCTTTTTCTCTGCTAGTGAGGTTCTGTGCTCATTCAAGGTTATAATTTTTGCTTTTAATTTTTGCTTTTATACCTATATTTGTTGTTCTGTATGCTTGTCTTTGTTAAAATTATGAAGTAGCTCATTGTAGTCTAACAAACAGCTTGAACATCTGCGTCAGAAAAAGGTAACTAGATTCTAACAAGGTTTCACAGTGCAGCAGAGGGTCTCAGGTGGGCTTGGAGCCCATGTGAAGGGAAGAGTTGTACAAAGTTTGTATTAAGAGAGTAGAAAGTTGAAAAGATCGTAATTATATATCTGTGTTTTGATAAATATAAAGATGAGGATGTGTGATGCAAAGCCCAGGGGTGTTTGGGCTTCTCTGGTGGCCCTGGCCCTGGGTGGTGGCCCAAGACCTCCCTGGTGTGGCCATGGTTTCTGTCCTTCTGATCTGCAGGGCGGCAACTGCTGCTTCCCTTTGCTGTCACCATCCTTTGGCGAGAGCCTCGTACTTCACGTGTCCTGCTCTGTTACGTTCAGATGCCAAAGTCCTTCGCTTTTATCTGGTCTCCTTGTTTCAGACCTTCTGGCTGGCTTTGGACTTGATGTCTGACAACATGCCTACCCTACGTGAACGGGGCCCTTGATGGGATGGGCCATGCCATGATGCAGTTGTGCACGTGCTAAATATTATGACATGCTACTGTCTGATAGGGGATTTTCATGAAGTGTTCATAAAGTGATGATCTCTAGAGGTCCCTTCCAACTCTGACAATTCCCTGATTCCATGTGATGTATTCGGTGCAGACTTCCCTGAGCGATTCCAGCTAAATGTGGCCCATCCTCTTTGGAGCCGGGGTTCACCGCAATGCTGGGATGGCTCAGGCAGGATCCAAGTCCTTTTTTTGCACCCGTTCCTTGAAATCTATTCCAGTGTCTTCATGAGTCGCTTGTGTCAGTAGCAAGTTTCCACCATACACGAGCAGTGTTAAGTGGATGCTGCAGGCAGATGTTGGGAGGAATCAGCCTGGGCCGTTTAGGCTGCCAGATGTGCGGAGTACCGCTGCACGGGGAGAAGTAGATTCTACAAGTCTGTGGACTAATGAGGGCTTTTTTCACCATCCTTGTGCCCAGAGAAAATAGTTTTCTAAACCTGCACCCCTTTCCTGGATCTCCTCTATGTTCCCTGAAGGCGTCAGAGCTGGGTCACTGCAGAAACGTAGTGTGTCTTCCACCCATTATACACATCTTGTTGTAAATTAAGGGGTTTGACCCCCACAGCGTGATGGAAGATGGGGAAAATTGCCAGAGCAACGAGTCATTTCCCTGGTGGCATTAGGAAGGTGAGTTGTGTTGGCAATTAGCAGTTAACTTGGTGTTTGGCCATCTCAGTTTTATTAGGTAGAGCAGTACTTAACAAGCGTTAAGCTGTCAGGGTAAGGGTTGACCTTGTAACAACCATAAAATCAATAAATAAGCAGAGTAGCTTTTCTCGTGTGACTCATGCTGTTTGCTTTAGACCCACAAGAAGGATTCTTACTCTTTAGAGAGGAGCAATGAATCATTAAATAAATAAATAAATAAAATCATGTCACGGTGCTGAGGACACCGTTTTCTTCATGAGTTCTGCAAAGGGAAAGTTGGTCAAATCTTTGATCTCCAAAGAGCCTCCAGAAGATAAAAGTGGATGAACTATAAATTCCCAGAAGGAAGGAGATGTGCTTTCCACTTGAGGCCTCACTAATATTTGTCTGGAATTAATTTTATGAACTTTCAAGTCCTTTTCACACATGCAGCAAAAGACCAAAGTGATCCAAGTGTGGAAGCCGTGGTTGGAGGGAGGCTGCTCAGTCCCCTTCCATGGCTGCTGGAGTCCTGCTCATCCTGGGACCAACAGGGGGATGGCTTTGATGATTTATAAATGTCAGAGGTAACATGGTTCCTTTCCTAAAAGTTTTTTTCTTTTAGGAAAATTAGTTTTCAAGTCTTCTTGCTGTGAAAAGCTTGGTTTTGAGACAGGTCAGAGCTGTTCCTCTGGGACATGGGAAGCCTGATGGCCGTGTCTGTTCCCACAGGGATAGGATGCGGAGGCCACGGGCGGCAAAGCTGCTTTGATAACTCTTTATTGCTTGCTGAAAAACCCCAAGAAAAATTGTGTGGAGTAGTGCAGAGCTATCGGTTGGATCCTGTCACTTCCAAACATGACTCCAGTATTTCAAGGGCTCCTCCTTTGAGGCCTCCAGCTTCGGTCCTCCTTTGTCATGTTTTATGGTCCTGTTTATTTACTTCTTGTTTGTGTCCCTCCACGCACAATGCCCTGGGACCAGTTAGAACAGCTGAGGTTGTGTCCTGGGCAGAAGTCCCTGCCTGGCTCCGTTCTCCATCTTTCCAGCCACAGACAGGCAGGGTTAATGGGAGGCTGATGCCTGTCCCAGTCCTGAGGAGCACACATCATCTTTTCAGGCCAGCTTCCTGGCCCTGCCACCAAAACCAACATTTGCACAGCTTTAAAAATTGCCACTATTTTTTTCTTCCACCACCAGGACCAGGATTATTCCCTTTACAGCTCCATTTTATGGCATTCTTTCTACGTTACCAACTCCACCTGTCACTTAATTTCCTTTAGTTCACTAAAACTTGACCCTCTCTGAGGTCTCTCCTTTATTTTTCTCATTTTCCTCTCCTTCCTTTTTGCCTTGGTGTATTTATGCTGCTGTGGAACCGCTGTTGCTCCCAGATTAACAAATCATTCTGGAGCTGGTAATTAGCAACAGTTGTGCTAAAAGGAACCATCAAGAATGTTAAATTAGTCCACTTTTAAATAAACTGTGTATGAAATGTTAGATCTCTATTCCCAGAGCACCAGTAAAAAATGCTGCTGGCTCTTTGCTAACAAAGCCAAAATATGGGAGTAGCATGGTTGTAACTACAGAGACAATTCCGTGCTCTTGAGGTTATAAATAATGACAGAGCATTTACAAAGCAGATGTCAATAGGACTCTTTAAAAAACATTGTTTTTAAAAAAAAAAAAAAGAAAACTAGTTTCTTTTTCTCCTACTTTCATCTCTGTTCCCAGTTAGATCCCTGCCGGGCTGCTTTCCTGGTTTGTTTGGTTTTTAGCTTTTTGGTTTGGGGTTTGTTTTTTTGGTTTGTTTTTTGTTTTGTTTTTTTCCTTCCTAGATTTTTTCATATTGAGCTTGGTGAGAAACATAAGTGATTGTTATCCGTCCTTTGATTCGGAGCATGGCAGCTGGGAAGAGGCTGAGCAGATGGCTGTCCTTAAGCTGACAACAATTTGGTTCCTACTACTTTGGCAGTCCTTACTGCCGAGGAAAGTCCTTGGTGAGAATTCATGGGTTTCAGCCCTGTGAATGGCTTCTGTCAAAATGAAAACGAAATTCCGTGAGAGCAGAAGCTCATCTCCATCCCTGGAAACAAGCTTCCTTCATCTACCTGGAGCTTTGGAAGAGATGCAACAGCTTCATGGGGCTTCACAGCTTCAGAGTTTCACCTGGATGGATTCTCGTGGTGGATTTTAGGATGGTTTGGTGATGGTTTAGCAGGCAGTTGATGCCAGAGCCCAGCTGGTGGTGCCTGGTTCCCTCCGTCCCCCTGGGCAACCCTGGATTCCCATAGATGCCATCTCTTGGCCATCCCCACATCCTCCCCCCGAGCTGGCCATGATGACGATGCAATAAGGCTTTATTATTATTTACAATTTTTTATATATCCAGATCACAATAGCGACTTTTCCTGCTGGCTTCCTCTCCTTTGGAAAGGGCAGGTTCGTCCCTCGGCCTCCAGAACAATCGGTGCTTTTGTGTCCAATTCCCCAAAGCCCAGACATTCCCAGAAACGCAGATGTATGAAGGGCGATAGAGCCTTATTGTGCTCCGAAACCATGGTGATGAGCTCTCAGTAAATACAGAACATTTCCTGGATACTGGAGGGCAGGGGACGGTCCCAAAAGAAAAACTCACCAGAAAGGGCTTGGACATACTGCCTGCCCCCCAGAATTCCTCTGCAACTTCCCCCAAAATGGGAAAAGGGAGGAATTAAGGTGTTGTTTCAGCCTTCCTGGGCAATTTCCATCCCTTCCCTGCTTGTTATTCCTAAGGTAAAATTAAGGCTACAGCTCATTCACAGATCCTTAACCTACATGTTAAACCTCTGCTTATAATAAGGCAGGTACCTATAGAAACTCTTACACCTCGGGCACTTTTCAGCCTTGAAGATGCAGTGATAAATATATACGTGACTTATTTCAGCCCACGGGCTCATTTCTAGCTGATATTTCTATAAGGCAGATTCAGAGAAGTTTAACAACCAGTGAAAAAAACCCAGAACGATGTTTTGGTCCTGGTTTCTGCTCTGATACAGCAGCGGGAGGTTAATACCACGTCACTTATGGAAACGCGTGAAAGTGAAGATGATATTGAAGGGGATCTTCTTGGTCTAGGTGTAACTTTTAAAAGAATGCATTTTTAGACATCTAGGACATTTTCAGCTTATCCTTGATTCAAACTACTCTGACTACTGAAATTACTCTGAGGTTAAACTCGCTGCTGAGTCTTTTGCTGAAGCCCATCTTGGGAAACCAAAGGCACTTGTTTGTCATCCAGCAGCATTGACTTGACATGGTAGATACCCAAACCAGGTGCCATTTGAGGGGAGCTCCACATAGCCTGAGCGTGTTGGACAAGCAGAGGTGTTGTCTAGGCTTGAGTCAATATGCTATCCCTGCTTAAAGAGTTTGGTGTTGCATTCCATACCTGGAAATTGAGTGATGCTGAAAGCCTGAGTGGTGGCTTTTATTCCCACGCTATAACATCGAGGGTGATATTTTCATGAGGAGGCGCTGCATCAGCCAGCGGGAAGGAGCCAGGGTCTGAAAACTGGTGGAGTCCAGAGTTCTTCATTGAACTCTGGTAGATTGCTGTCCTGATTGGATGTTAAATATTAAGAGCAATTAACTTGCTGGGAGCGGTATGAGCCTAATCGTGTGGTGGCCGTGATGAAGAATTGTCCCAGGTCACAGGATTCACAGTGTGTCAGTCGGCATGTCCTGATCCAGACACAACCTGTGTTTGCTTCCTGTCTTTTGCCCTTCCAGTTGTGATCTGAATTGTTCCAAAAGTAACCTTGCCTCATTATACTTAATATTTATAAAGCCCTGATTAGGTGCTGGTGATTTATTCCATCCGTATAACTGCTTGGGTGCATGTTGGTTCTTCCTTGGTGCCTCCTGTCTGTTTCGGGTAAGGTGGTGGGATGACCTGTGGAAGACTCTGAGATGCTGAGAACATTCAGACAGCTTGAGAAGGAATTCTCTGTTCAGAATCTCACCTCATGGATGGATTTTAAGAAACTCGCACTGGGTCTGGGTGGATTTCAGGGTTGTCCCGACGGATCCTCAGTGCATAGCTTGGGCTGTGTGCTTCAGCAGGCTTTGCTGAAACTTGAACTGTGATTCTAAGCTTTTCTATTTTTTTTTTTTATGGCTACATGTTAAGCAGAGACCAGCATTATTAGAAGTGACTGGTGATTCCGTATGAATTCCACTTCAGAAAACCGGGGCTTTTCATAACGCCTCGGGTCAAATACTGAAGTTCAGGAATCTCAGATAGTTTCTTCTGTAACAAAACACGGCCAGGACTAATGAGAGGAGAACAGATGTTCGGGCAGGAATGCGATTCCATCTGAACTATGTGTGTGCGTCTGAACTGTGGATGCCATGCACCCAGCGTTGTAAATGCTGAACTCAACTAGTAGCTGGTGATTTCTTTCCCACAGCATGAGGGGCTCTGTTGTCTGTCGGCCTGAAGTATTTGCAGCTGAGCTTTGATTTCTGTGAATAAACTGGCTTGGCTGGCCACATCCACTGAGTATTTTGCAGGCAGACACAAGTTTGCTTAGCACATGCTCCAAGCCCATCTGGCAGCAGATCGGCTCTAGCACAAAAGCTGAGATAGCTGGTGTTTAGCTGGGGCACGTACACCTTTCCAAATGACCAGGTATCTGCCTTCTGCAGGTCTTGGGCCAAATAAGCTTATTTTGTCTGGCAGTGGAGGACAGGGTTGGACTGGAGAGCCAAAACCCAGAGATGGAGATGGGGATTGTGAGGTTGTCTTCAGTTGTGGCCCATATGGGCACTCATTAAAATATCCTCATGGTTACAGTAGACCAGAGAAAAGCTGAAGAATACCACCACCGGGAAGCATTTTGGGGGAAAAGTTGTGAATGAAGCATGGCAGTTGCATGTTTTCATTAAGGCTCTGTTGGCCGTGATGTGTAGCAGCATTGGGGGAATTCATAATGGACCTTGTTAATACAAGCAGGATTTATTAAGTCCGTTAATCTGTTGGAAATGCTGCGAACGGGTAAACTCAAAGAGTTGGCGGGGCCAACTGGGGCTTTGCTGCTGTTTTGACGGCCACAGGGACTTGACTTTGGCTTCCCAAAAAGTGGTGGGGTCTCTCTTGGGCTTCCTTCAGGCCCCGTCTCTGATTCATAGAAATAGAAGCACACGTGTGTGCACACAGAAATCGTTTTGGGTACAGATCCCATGCTATTCCCTGTAATTAAACCGTCAGATTACAGACAGCTGTTGAACGCTGCCGAGGTTTTTTCAACTCAATTAGGCAGAATTATGTATGGGAGTAAGGAAAACATGCAAAGTGCTGTGGAGCTGAGATAGTTTCGAAGAGATTTCCTCCCACCTGCCCTTGATTCCTTACGGATAGCTGTGGTGGGGAAAGAGAGTATTTAAAACATCCAGCAAACAATTTGAGAGAGCCTTTTGTCCGCTTGGTTAAAACCTTGCTGCGGCACCACTTGGGAATCATTTCTACTGGAATTCATGACATATGTTAGTTGTTTATCTTAGTGGGATATGACTTAAAATGTCAGAATGTTTTGTGTTAAGCAACAACCGAATAAAACAAACAAAATAAAAACACAGCTGTAATACTACGCTTTAAATTGTTGAATTCAAATATGTGGTATTGATAAAGTAAGCAATAGGGCGCAGTGGTGTATAGAAAATAAACCTTGTGAGTCCAGCCAGCGAGCCAAAAAAAGCCTTGCGATACTTGAATTAGAAATAGTAATGTTGTTTGTCAGCTCTGCTGTAAAGATCCAGCGTTTGGAATCAAACCTAAAAGCCTGAAGGAAAACAAAAGGCACATCATATTCCCCTTCCATAGCCAGTGAGAGTGCGGAAAATGAAATACGATGGCCACAGGTTCTGGTGTGAACCCCAGGAACTTGGCTGGGACTGATTATGTGGGAGCGGAGTTAAGAAGGGTGGAGATTTATGTTTGATTGGGTTTTTGTGTTTTTGAGAAGGCAGTGCAGTAGTATTTTGCCAGCAACAGTGGCTCTGTAGTTAATTGGGAGCAGGGTTTTGTCTTTGTTCATGAACGCAGTTGCGCTGTGGTGTGCTTGCACCTACTCTGTGGAAACTGGAGGGTTGGGGTTTTTTTTAAAAATAAGCCTTCATGGTATCACTGGGCTGTCCTGGTACCTTGCCACCGAGCCTAAAGTGGATCTGGATGCAATTAAGGATGTTAAGTCAACTCGGTTGTTTTTTGTGTTGTATCAAGTGATGGCAATTGCTGTTGCAGTAAGTAAGGATGTCTCTGTTGTACTCAAGAAAGCAATGAGCAGTGATTTTCAGCAGAGCTCTGGCTGTTGGAGAAGCAGAGCTGAGATTGTGGAGTCATGTAGGGTGAAGGAGACCTCTGGGTTCAGCCCTTTCCCCCGAAACAGGACCAATGCCGTGACAAAGATGACAACAGCAGAGATAAAAGACTTCTCAGGGATGGTTGCTGTTACAGCCTGGTTCTTCTATGACCCTGCACCTATGTTGTTCCTCATGCCCAAAAGCCCTTAAAGAAGTATCCAGAGCTAGTGAGTCTCTACGTGCTCCAGCATGGGTCCCATCAAACAACAACTGATGATTTACAAGTCACATTTCCATTTTTAAGGTGGAGAAAGCCGGTAAAGGCATAAAAACAATCACATCCTGCACCTTTCCCCTCTCCAGCTGAGGCAGGAGATGGTTGCTCAACAAGTTACCATCACCTGGACCAGTGAAAGAGGTCTTTTAGGTCTGTCTCTTTTGCTCACGCTTCAGTTTTGATCATCCTGAACTGCAGTAGCAAAAGACTTTCTTTTCTCTGTAATGTGGTTAAAGACCAGTATTAAGTGCATCCCAATCTACTGTCACTGTTGGCCAGTATTTCTGCAGTTTTGCATTTAACTGTCCTCCCATTCCTTATGAGCTTGACCAAGTTATTCCCTCGTAAGACGAGTCCTGTTTTTCAATTGTCAAACCAGGCAAAAATGTCTCTGAGTATTGGCAGGAGAAAAGAAGTGATGGCAACAAGAAAAAAAACCTGTTACGTGATGAGATCTTACATCGTCTGAAGAAGAGAGATTGTGGCTCTCTGGCATCTAGTGTCGCTCCAGGGACTCGGGAGATGGGGCAGGGGTGAGCTGTGACTTCTTTCCATTTGTTGTTAGACCGATAGGCTTGAACTGGGGCCTGGTGTATGGGATCAGAGGAATAGGGAGGGAGCAGGCTACTGATCCATGGAGCTCCAGGAGCAGCGTCTGATCATCTGGATGACACATGGATGTAGGCTTATCCTTTGACGGATTGCTCAGAGGAGAAGAGCAGTGAGGCAGCAGAAAGCCACTCTCATACCTAACTCACCACAAGAGAAAAGATTCTCAGCCTTTGGTGTTGATTCACAAGCTCTTCTCAGACCCTCTGGCCAAGCAACACAGTGTCCCAGAAGTGTCAGGGGAGACCTCAGTGCAGGATGCTTCCCCTGGAGACATATGGAGACATGGGAAAAGTCCTTCAAGAAGAAAAAGAATAGCCTCAAAAAGTGGATGCAGCCAAGGGAGTGCCTCAGAAGAGTCCAAGATGAGCTGCAAACTCTTCTTGATCTCTCGGGCTGGAGGAGGCTGGCTTTGAGCGTTAGGCAGTTGAATTCAGCGCAGGGGTGGGGTATCAGAAGAAGTGTCAGCAATAAATTGGCTCCAAGCCAGCCTTGGGGATTTAGCAGCCTATAACTCCAGAGTATGACAGGGCTGGCCACTAAGCAAAGACTCCTGAAATTTAGGGCTTTTGTTTCTACTCTGCACAGAGCCTTAAGTGCTCTTGAAGGTAGAGCAGCGGGGCTGGGATGTCCTCCAGGCATGACCTGGTACTCCTGAGGGACGAAGATGCCGTTAGATGAAGGGCAAGGAGGGAACACTGTTTTATGGGATGCTGTCATGGAACATCTCAATTCAAGATGCAACCAGAAAAAGACAGTTAAGGGTGACTGTGTTCACACATGAATTTTGAAGAGTTTAAAACAAAATTGAAACAGAAGCAGAGAGAGAAGCAACAATAGTGGTTGAGGAAAAGCCAAATGGCCTTGGGCTTCGCCTTACATACCAATACATCAAGCGCCACTGTTTCATCCTTCCCCCATGTTGTATAATGAGCTCCCCATTCTGTCATGTAAAATATTTGCTTGATTCTGATTTATTGAAATTAATACTAGCCTTGTACCAGGAACATTGCATCTCTAACTTGGATACAGCCGTTCTGCTTCTAATTGCAGGCAGCATCTTTCCTGCACACTTAGCAGAAGACCTGCCTTCTTCATCCCACCCTGCAAAAAACCCACCTTGGTAAGGCATGCCAGAACCTTTGAGTAGCTCCCGTTGTGTTTTACTTCTGGGAATTTTTCCCAGTTCCATAATTTATCGTATTTTCTAAATATTATGTAGTAATAATACCAAAGCTGCTCTTCAAGATCTGTTGCCTTTTCCTCTGGAATTGGTGAAACAGCACTTTCTTTTTCGGGGAAGGGGAAAAAATTAATCTTGTTTCAGTATTTGTATCACTGACTGATATTTCAGTAGGGTCCAAGAAGCTTTCATCTGGATAGACCAAATTTCCTGAAAATGTTGAAAACATATTGGTTCCAAACCTCCCCCAAAACCACATGTTCTAGATTAAGCATGTGTTTGGGAGCTCCACCATAGTCTGGCATTAATAATGCTGCACTTAAAAATATTTGAAAAGCCTTACATATCTCAAACCCATGTGAATGAAGTAAATAACATTGCAGCAGTTCTGTAAATGAACTGAGTTTTGGAGGTTTGACTGAAGTGGAGGGGTTTTAGTATTAATTGAGACAATTTATATCAAAGAAGGTAGTAGGTTCTTCGTCACTTGAAGTCTAAAAGTACCACTTGAGCTTTTCTTTCCACCTCTCCTGCCTTTTGTATTGTTCAAATAGAGGTAGAGGGATTTATGAGAGGCTTAATGAGTACTAATTCTTTATTACATGATCATCATCATGGCTCCTTCTCGTCTTACTGTCTGGGAAGGTTGACAGGACTGGTTAATTCTCAGGCATGGGTCAGGAACAGTACCAGTTCATAGCTGCTTTGACCCTCTTCCTTAGGAATCCCTGAGTGGCAGAGAACTTTCTTCCTGGAGAGGTGGAAGATTTCACAGCTGGAGGGCACTTGGTGGTCAGAGCTTTCTATGAGAGGTGGAGACGACCTACGTAGCTGGGTTGACCAGTAATGCGAGGATTTAGCAAGATTTGAGTCCTGGGATGCTCATCTGCTTCACGGCAGAGCCTGGATATCATGCTCGACTTCTGGTTCTTCTCTTCACTTTGTGCATTGTGTTTACTGAGAATCCAGGATCCTCGAAGGAAAAAAAAATCAATCCCTGCATGCAAATAGAGAATAACTTCATTTTGGCCAGCCCCCTTGCATGCTTCAATAACTCCATTAATAATGGTATCCTGACTAATGGCCAGGAACTCGTTTAAAAATCTGTTAGCTATCTAGTCTCCAGAAGTTACTGATGAGTTTGGGCAATATTCAGAGCTTTGTCTGAGATTTAGCAAGTGGTGTCTTTGTTAAACCAGATGGTTTGCAGGGTTTAGAAAAATACTGCGCACAAATCTCCATAGCTGTTGAGAACAGTGGTCATTAAATCTAATGTTCTAATTCCAGCTACACGCAGAAGCTCATACTTCAAAGAAAAAGATGCAATTATCTATATATGGGGGATTTTGTTCACAAAAATTATATAGTTTTGAAAACGGACGTATTAGATAAGTCACTTAGAGCTCCCCACTTCTGTTTTCATCTTCAAAATTAGACGTTCACCTTGAAAGTAGTGGTAGACTTAATGATTTCAGGTCACCTTATGCTTATGTTGTAGATGGGTGACAAGTGATGTGTTGTTTCTGGAGGACGCTAATATCTCATTAATCACGGTTTTGCCTCTGATTGTTCTTGTATCATGGGATGAGGATAACGTCTCAGCACCTCCATCCTCCTCATCCCTCAGGGGCAGAGTGGTGATGGCAATATGGAGATGGCTCAATTGGAGGTAGGTAAGAAGATTGGTGATACACCATGGTAATTTAGTGCTAAGAAAATTGAAAAGGGATGCCTTAATAATCCTAGGAGCAGGCAGTGAATGCTGGAAGTGGGTTGGCACAGCCTAGAGAGGACATGGTGGTTGCTGGTGCCTTGGCGAAAATGGTTGAACACCTTGGAAGATACTGGGTGGACATCTTTGTTCTGGATTGGATGTGGATCCTGCTAGAATATAGTAGTGGCACTCATTGACTTTATTCTGGTCTTGGTGACTGAGAGTTTTAAAAAGTTCAACCCCCTTCCTAGGTAATCCTCCTTTTTTTGGCTGATTTCTAGACTGGTCAGCCTTTTATAGGTTTTACTTAAAATAAGCATAATTACAAAGATCTGTTCCAGTCAATAAAACCAGTTTGAACTGTTTTGCAGGAATTTAAACTATTTCTTGTTAATCCACGCACATAACTAATAAGGGAACGCAGGGTTTTTTTAATAAACTATTTATATCAGCATATGTCCTAAAGAAGTTTTTGATATTTTTGTATTTATAGTAAATCATAGCAGTGTGTAGCGTGCAGAAAGAAAAATCGGGGCGGGGCAGGAGTAAACTCTATTAATCTTTATAAGAGAAAACATGTCATATGTAATATCCTCGAGTTGCATCACCATCTGGTTGGTTGGGGTTTTTTTTCTGAAGCCCTTGGAAACCATCCAGCAGATGCTGGGGCTGCGGGAGCTGGGGGCTAGAACCTGCTCCCTGAAGCACGGTTAGATGTCTTCTGCTGCTTGCTGGGCCACAGCTGCGGTTTGACACAACAAAAAAACTCCTCTATTGCAAATATTTTCTTCAGCTTCAGTGAGATGCTCACATCTGAACTGGCTGATTGCTAAAACCCATGGCCACGGCGCTTCTGCTAGAAGAATTGACTTGGCATTGCTTGGAGGCTTTCCCTCGCAGATACCCAGCTGGATGGCTCTGCAGGCAGAAGGCTTCCAGGGTGGCTGTTTTGTCATCATACAGAGCTGTATTTTCCTCATTGCACCTCTCCCTCAAAGTTTAACACCCTTCCTTGTTTCCCTTTTCCCAGCAGATAATAAGCTGGAAAATAAACTTTTGAAGACATTGAGGTCTTTGAGCACTGTTCAAAGCCAGGGTCTTCAAAAGCCCAGCCCTCAGTGTTGCTACTCCAAGACCTTTGCTGGGGAAATCCCATCCCGTGATGGAGAACTGGCAGATGATAGAGCTGGCCTGAGTTATTACAGTGGGAGCCGGTGGGCTTTTCCTACAGGAAATCCAGTGAAATAGGTTATAAACTTTGAAAGTGGATCAGGTAGCGAGCTTAAACGTTTCAAGTCAGGCCAGCAGCCTGCTTCATAGCTTAGCAGCTATGGTTTTAGTAGTTAGGCAAAAAAATAACCTCAGCACTTTCCAAAAGAAATGGTGAAGTCTCAAGAGACTTTTTAAGCAATGACCCATGATACTGGAGGGTCATCTGAGCCAGAAGACCCCCTCCAAACCTGTCCTCCTCCTTCTGGAGGGTAGAAGCAGCCTTTTCATTCCCATTTTAATGGTTTTGGGGAGCAATTTACACATGTGAGGATGTGCCAGCACTGTTCTTTAAACCCTAATGGGTCTTCTCCCTCCATTCCCATCACCATAGCCTTTCCCAGTGGGGCTCTCATCCTTTTCCCAGCATTGATGGCCAACCAGGCAAGCTCTGCTTGACCACTTCTTGACCTTCCCAAGAGCCCTTCTGTGAAATTGTTTTCATTACAGTTAATCTTTCAGTATGTAGGTGATCAGGATTGACTGCATTATTCACAGGATTTTCACCACCCCCTCTGCTGGGTGGCATCTATTGCCCCATTTCTGCTGGAGGTATTTCCACTGATCTGTTTCAGGTTTGTATTTCTGCCTTTCCTGGCTGTTCAACAGCAGCTCAGCACATGCAGACGTTGTCCTCCACAGGTCCATCTGAGGAGCTCCACCATCCAGCAGAAGAGTTTATTATTCCCTCTCTCTCTATAATTTATAGGACTATGCATTTTGTATGACTGAATCTCATTCCATGCTTATTACTGTATCCTTCAAAGCCATCCAGCCTGTCCTGTCTGATATCCTGGTCCTCTTCTGTATTAACAGTTCTTGTCAACTTTCCTTCCTCTGCAGAGCAAAGCTAAGCTAAAATGAGGAGTTGACTAGAGCTGACAGCTCCTTCAAGGACGGATTAGAGCATAAGCATAAATTTAATTTCAGATGAAAGACAGGAAATGTAGAAGGGGATGGACTTCCCTGGGTCTTGGGTCTGGTTTGACCTCAAACACGAGCAGACAGCATGTGGAAAGGAGGTGGGAGATAGGTGGGATTAGTAGGGAAGAAGTACAAAAGTCAAGCGCGAGCACATATGGAGAAAAATAGCTGTGCTTGGGTAGCTGTCGCGTTTAATACCAGCAGCTGAGACCACAAGCTTGATCTCCGATAAGTTTGTAACAGATACCTCAAAGAATTCATGAGGAAAGGAGTTAATACCAGAAAACTTCAGAAAAGCAGGTTATGTTTATAAAGGAGGGAAAAGAGGTGCTGGGGAATGGCTGACCAGTCAGGTTACCCTCAGGTCCCACCGGGACTGGAATAAATCCTTGAACGCACGGCAGTGAAGCCCCTGAAAGCAGAGATGAGAGCAGTAGCAGACAGCGTTGATCTGTGGAGAATTGTTCCAAGTCAAACCAATTTTCTTCTACAAGATGATGCCAGGGCTTGTGGACTCCTCAGCAGTAGTAGGTGTCCTGTAACTTGTTTTTTGAGAAGGCTTTTGACGCTGTAGATGAACATAATGCATATGCCCGTAGTCTGCATCTTGGAGTGAAGAGACGTATCTTCTCATAGACCTTCCTTGGAATGAAGTTGTCTGATGGCCTCCATGAAATGGCACTAAATGAATGTGGTTAGTGGGAAGGACTTTGAGACCAGGACCCTCTCTGCAGGAGGGCTGGGATGGTGTGGTGGGTTTAATGATATGGAAGAAGACTCTAGAAAAAGACTTGACACTTTGCTAACTGGTGGGTGTTTAACCCACTCCATCAACTAACAAATAACCAGTGGGTCATAACGCATTCAACCACTGCAGAATCTCATGGGCTTTATTGCTTAAATATTGGGTTGTGGCCTCAGAAAAGCGTGGGAGAAAGTTTTGGATTTTTTTCCCCTCTGCAGATGTGTTGGGCCAACACATATCAAGTGAAGCATTCAAACCCTGTGCCTCAGCACCTTTGTTGTTGAAGGGAATGTGGATCTGTTATTTTGATGGAACTCCACTTCCCAAGCTCAGTAGGAGACTTTCTTACCATTTCAGAACTAAATTGAGAAAAATCCCAGGAGTTTACCGTTTTGAGCAAAAACGAGGACAATTCTGTCTTCTGGTGTGTTGGATGAAACCTTATGGCTCCCTGCTACAATTAAATTATCCACCCCCTCCTATTGGGAGACGAACAGATGCAAACCCCAGCGACTCAGAAGCTCCCAAGGCTAATAATATTGTGTGTGTGTGTTGTTTTTTTTTTCATGTCAGAAGTATTTTTTGTGTTTGTCGAAAGATTCACTTGCACAGCCGTAACATCTCTCTCTGCCGTGCCTGGAACAGATGCGTGTGTTGTAATATAGACTGTGAACATTGACATGGCATGTGGTTCTCATTCCTCCCATTCATCTTTGAAGCTAATTGGTTCCATCCATTTCGAATGTGTTTGGCTCGCCGCAGCTATTTGTACTTTCACTCTGGTTATAGCGCTAATGGTGCGATATATATAACATGAAATAAACTCTCGTGACTCCGAGGTCTGGGGAGACACATACACACTACTCGCATTTCGCTTGCTGGGTTGGGTTGGGTTGGTTTTTTTTTCTTTTAAATGATGTCCCCCAGACAATTTTGTTTCTCTTCGCCAAAGACGTTATTAACTCGCTGGTGCCTAAGATGAGGGGTGGTGGAGATTGGTGGCATCCCAGGAGCAGTGAAAAAGGAGGAGAAAGAATGCCAGGCATCGATACAGGTTAGGGGTGTACCTTCTGGAAAGCACTTCTAAGGAGAAGAATCTGGGAGTCCTGGTAGACAGTAAACTATCCATGAGCCAGCAATGTGCCCTTGTGGCCAAGAGGACCAATGGAATCCTGGGCTGCACAGGGAAGAGTGTAGCCAGGAGTCTGAGGAAGGTCGTTCTCCCCCTCTGTTCTACACTGGTGGGGCCACAACTGGAATCCTGCGTCCAGTTCTGAGCTCTCCAGTTCAAGAGAGACAGGGAACTACTGGAGAGAGTCCAGCGTAGGGCAACAAAGGTGATGGAGGGATTGGAGAATCTCCCTGGTGAGGAAAGGCTGAGAGAGCTGGGACTCTTGAGCCTGGAGAAGAGAAGGCTGAGGGGAGACCTTGTTCATGCTCACAAGTATCTGAAGGGTGGGTTGAAGGAGGATCGAGCTGGACTCTTTCCAGTAGTTCCCAGTGACAGGACAAGGGGCAATGGGCACAAGCTGGAACATGGGAAGTTCCATTTGAATATGAGGCAGAACTTCTTTCTGGTGAGGGTGGCAGAAGCTGCCCAGGGAGGGTGTGGAGTCCCCTTCTCCGGAGACCTTCAAGCCCCACCTGGATGCAGTCCTGAGTGATGCGCTCTGGGCAACCCTGCTTTAGCAGGGGAGTTGGACAAGATGATCTCTAGAGGTCCCTTCCAACTCTGATAATTCTGTGATTCTGTGAAAATGGAAAAAAACCCCAACAAACAAACAAACAAATGTCTGTTTTTTTGCGAAATTTTAAAGGTTCTGCAGTTCATCTGCTGGTGGTGGACCTGCTGGTTGGATTCAGTGTTGCTCCATGGTGAGATACTGGCACTGTTAAAAATATACATCTTGTACTCTCTACGTGTTTTAATACTTTGAATATATGCATTAGTGAAAAATAGTAAATTAGCATAAATAACAAGTGAGATAATACCATAATTTTCCCATGACCCATGTAGGCAAGCTGATGTTCGTGTTGAATAGGCAGCAGTGGGGTTAGTGGTTATTTCTCTGGTCCTCTCATTTTTCCTCTAAGAAGCCACGGGAACGTGGCACTTCCATGCTAATTGCTAATTTGCCTTTCTCTACCAGTGCTGATGGGGAGCACCCTCGTTACTTCCATTTGTTATTAGAGCATCTCAGTTAACGGTGATTTCAGTCATGGATGTGTGTTTAAACCCAGATTTTAGAGGGATTTCACTGATGAACGGCAGGGGAATATTTGGGCATTTTTGCAGTTCATTCCCATCCCTGATTAATTTCTGAGGAAGCAATGGAACATGTTTCACACTTCAGCCTCTGCTCAAAAAGTCATGTAGTTTCTCAGCTTCACTGTAAATATTTTCCCTTCTTGCTGGGGAGGCTTGTATTCCCATTGTTTAAATAAGCCACTCCATGCTAATTCTTTGCTTTGGGGTTTTTTTTAGTATTTTATTATTATTTTTAAATAACTTGGCTTGCAAGTATTTGGGTTACTGCTCTCAGCTGAGAGCCAAGTCACGCTGGCTTTCTCCTAACCTGTCCTCATCGGGAAGTAAAATATGCTGGCTTTAAATGTTAAACTTGGCGATTTCAGGCAAACAGAGAAATTTCATGTATGTCTGCGTAGACCACAAACTAAAAATAATCTGCTGTACAGGAGTTGTATTTTTAAATGGTTTGTGTTGAGTCTCAGGACTTCTGCTCTCTGAAGGTTTGATGTATTGATAGACTTCTGAAGTATTTCTGTCAGCAACTTCAAGGGATATGTGGGGCAAAACTCTGAGCAACAGTCAGCAGAGCTAGATCTAGGCTGGTCCCTGAGATGAAGGTTCTGGCTCAAGGCTGAAGAGCATCTTGTCTCCTGAGCTTCACTGTTGGCCACAAGCAGGTGGTTTAACTCATGTTTGCAATAACGGGGAGAGCTGCCCACCAAAACTCACTGGCTTGCATCGTACCAGCCATGGGCTGCCAGTGTGGGAGAGGATTAGAGCAGATCTGGGTCCCCATGGAATCGTTGCACCTTCACAGCAGTTGTTTGGACAGAACAGAAGGCTCCCCATCCTTGGTGTGCTGCTTTTGATACCAATTTTGTTCCGGCTCTGGAAAGACTCACTCTGGGTCAGTGGGTGTTGGTGGCAGTGGGGATTTTTTTAAGATTAAATGATCACTGAATTTCATAAGTTTTCTTTTTTTTTCTCTTCACAGGTCCAAGTTCAGTTAAAAACAAGAAAAAGGGTAAGTTTGAGTTTTAATTCAGTTTTCCTTTCTGTGCCTGTGTTGCCTGTATGAATTCTCTTTGGCCAACACAAAGGAGAAACCAACAACAGGTTCCCTCTCCAGGAAGGGCAGGGATTGACGTGGTCACTCTCCTGCTCCTACGTGGCCCAGCGGTGGTGGGGGAGCATCAGTGCTCCTTAAAGCCTTCCTTAAAAGATAAAGGAAGTTAATTACATTGCGTAGAAGTCATTCTGAAGATGATGTAATTCAATAGTTGAGTAGAGTTGAGTCACGTACCACTTGGGAACCACTTGCTGTTTGCCAGGCCATCTCTGACGAAACAGCTTTAGCTTTCATCCCTGTTCTACCATGCATCTTCCTGCAGATTGGGGTCTCCTTCAGCCCCATCAAAGTCATGGTAGATCGGCTTGGCATCTCATTCCTGGGTGTGTATTAACCTCGGAAGTATTTTATGTGTCCGTTCTGATGGCTGGTCAGCCCGTGGGTAATTTTGTCTGACCTGCTTATGTTCCTCAGGCTGTTTTGCAATGGGTGATTTTTTTAAATGCCTACTGATGAGTTGTTTTGACTTGGCTTATGGGTGAGGAAGCCCCCATATGGAACATGGGAAGTTCCATTTGAATATAAGGAAAAACTTCTTTCTGTTGAGGATGGCAGAGCCCTGGCAGAGGCTGCCCAGGGAGGGTGTGGAGTCCCCTTCTCTGGAGACCTTCAAGACATGGATGCAGTCCTGAGTGATGTGCTCTGGGCAATCCTGCTTTAACAGGGGAGTTGAACTAGATAATCTCTAGAGATCCCTTCCAACTCTGAGAATTCCATGATTCCATGCTCTCTCTGCTTTGCTACTTCTTGCATCTAATGTATATGTGATTAATTAACAGAAAAGTTAGCTGTTCTGCATTTTACTCAGGTGTCACAACATGGCCTGGGCTACAACCACCACGACCCACGGCAGCGAGAGCGGCCGAGCTTTGCGTGTCTGTGCCTCTTTAACACCACATCAAATCACTTTTAATCCTGGGATACGACCTCAAAATTTACAGCCCTAGAGGTTGAGACAGGCCACAGTTAGGAACTTAGTTTATATTTACTCTCCAAAGCGGCATAAAATTTTATGTGTGCGAAGTTTGTCCTTAACAAAACTCTGAAACCCTAAACCTGCGTTAAATCAGCCGAACTAATAGCAAATGGTGACTGTGGTATTCCTAGCAATCCTGGAGTAGCAGGGGGATCTCGTGGAGCTGGATTATATACAGCTGTAGCACCGTATAAAATAGTTTAATTTTATGGTATTGTCACATTTAATTTTTTGTATTTTACTTTATTTTTTTTATTAGAGTTAGAGCTTACTGTTTGGGGAATGATGATTAAGGACAACTTACTGGTTCTGCCTGGTGCGTGTGGGTAAAGACAGAGACTTGGCACGTTGGGATTTGGGTGCTGGAGACCCCCCTGGAGAGCTGCTGGGGCTGGGGTCCCCTCAGAAAACGAATCGAGAGCTTTATACTTACTGAATATTTTTTTTTATATATATATATATAATTATTATTTTCCCTTGTGAGCTTAATGAGCGGGGTTTCATTACTGCAGAAAAGTAGCTGAAAGCAGCTCGAAGGAGTGGGAATGCACGGAAAATAAGTGTCCCTGTGCGGCATTGGAATTATGTGCAATTGTTTTACTGCTAAACTAGCAGCTCATTTAGTAGCAGACCAGATTTCTGAGGCAGATTAGTTAAACCAGCTGTAACGTCTGTCCCTCTTGGGACGGGAAACAAGGAGTGACAGCAGCAGGATTCCTGCGTGTGCGTATCATCCTTCATTCTGAACGGCCTAGATGGGGAGGGGGATCTAAATGGGATGAATTTCCTCAGTGTGCTTTAAGGGGAATGGATAAAGGAGCTGGGTGCAAGGTGGTCGTTTCCCAAGGATGTCATTCTCCTGAGGAAGAGGAGTGTTGCTGCATCAGAGGAAGGCTGGATTGTGGCCAGCTCAGATTTGAAGGCAGGGCAACTAATCTGGGCAGAAATACTGCTGCAAACAATTTCCCCCCCTTTATAACAGTATTACTGTGGTCGCCTGTTCTTGCCTTAACTTTCTTAATGTTTTCTTAACTTTTTTTTTCTTAACTTTTTTAATGTTTTCTGCACACTGAAACTGAACCGTGCAGTTGTCCTACACTCATTTCCACGTGCTTTTTGGTCATGGCTAATGGCCATCCAGAGTTTTCCACTTCTGTACTAACTAAAATAGATTAGCTTTTCTTTATAGCTTTGTTCCATGACAGAGAGGGATATTTAATAGAGAAACAAGTACATAAATGTACTCAGAAACAATTCCAATAAGCATTACTTCATATCCTAACTGCTGCTGTCATCTGAAAAAGCGTTTAATTCTGTCCAACAGTGGACTTTGTTTCAGTAATTGAAGCAATTTTGTTAGCTTAATAAAGCGCTCTGGTGCAAAAGCTGTTGCGAAGTTGCACTTTAAAAACTGCATCAAAAGAACATCATTTCTGTCAGGGACCTGGAAAAACAAGAGAGACCTTATTTCAGTCCACTCTGCATACACCTGATAAGAGTCTTATGTGGTCGTGGTATTTGTTTTCCTGGGATAAGAGTGATGAGATGTGTTTGATGACCATGGCAATTCTTCAATGCTTTCATCCTGATTGGGTTCATCCTTCTTTTCCCCCTCCATCCAAAGCCCGAAATGCACATTTAATTATTTCGAGGTGTTGTAGCATCTGAAGTCCTTTGACTTTAGATGCATGTAGAGCATCCTCTTTGTGCCGCTTTGTGAGGCTGGCTCCTGCATCGCCCTGGGCGCTCGGCAGCTGGTGGTGAGGAGCTGAAGTTCAGCTCTGAACTGCCCTCTGGAGGCACCTCTCTCCCTCAGACAGGAGATCCAGCCGTGGGGATTATATCCTAATGCGTATGTATACGGCAGGTGGAAAAGGTGGCAGCTTATTTTCCATCAAAAAAAAATCCAAATGGAAAACTGAGAAACTACTGAGAGGTTCATTTCCACTTCTGATACTTTCCCCGCATGGTCCTGCAGGGTGCAGCTGGTCAAAGGAAACCATCCTCACGTCCTAACCTTACCACAGGGGTACCACCAACCCCTGGGCACGATGCCTTTTGGGGGCTATGGGACATCCATACTGAGAACAGGGTGGCCGGAGCAGGGCTGTGGCCAGAGCTCTGGGACAGAGACCATCCAAGCCTCCATCTCTTGGAAGGCCTTGGAGAGTCTCTGTTCCTCATTTAAATGTAATTACATATGCTGGAAGGATCCTGCAAGGTAGCAACCTACTCCTGCCCTGCCAGCAGCATTGTGCTTATGGTGTGGAGCTATGGGACCTTCACTCCACACCACCATTGGGTGCTCTTCCTTGTCTCTGCCCTCCAGCCTTCAATGAGCCATCCCCAGACTTATTTCCTTGTTCCCAGGGCTTTACCTGTGGGTGAAAGACCATCCCATGCTCAGTGGGTGGAGAAGTTAACATTTAACCTTCTATTTTTCAGGTAAGAAGGCCGGTCCTCCAGGGCCCAATGGTCCTCAAGGGCCACCAGGTCCTCCTGGGCCCCAGGGTCCCCCCGGCATTCCCGGCATCCCTGGGATTCCTGGCACAACCGTCATGGGACCACCCGGCCCCCCTGGCCCTCCGGGCCCTCAGGGACCACCTGGACTGCAGGGCCCTTCAGGTAACCAGTTTGTCCCCTCTCTGCTGGTGGGACACTGGAGATGCCACCACAGCAGCATTGCTGTACAAATAAATATATAAGCTCTGGGTTTCTATCAGAGGACAGTGTAGGGTCTGAAGGTGATGGTGTAGGACTCCTTGGGTGTTCCTGGGCTGCTCCTGGCACCCTCTACGGGGGGCTGGGGGTGGATGAGAGGAGCAGCAGGAGTTCTGCAGCACGCTGGGAGCCCACGGCGTTGGTTTAGGGTGCGATGTCCCCACCGAGGTTGGTGCTTGGCAGAGGAGGATGCAGAGAAGAAGTAGCAAAGACCTACAGAGACTCAGTTGCTTTGAAGCATCTTGCTGAAGTTCTGCTGGTCACTGATTCCTGTGGGCACAAACTGGCAGCAAGGTGGCTTTTCCCAGAGGTGACTCGGACTTTGTCTCAATTCCTCTTAAGGTGACACAAATCCCAGTTTGGTAGCCAGACTGGGAAGGCTGAGGCCAACCCAAGAACCCCCCTAAGCCAAGGCAGCTTGCCACCCCTACCAGCCAGCTGAAAATATGGTTTTCTCCTGCAGTTCTTGGTTTCATTTTCCTTTGTTCCTTTGTATCTGCACCATATTGTTTCACTCCCTCTCTCTCACGGAGTCATGTGCCAATAATTTCGTTAAAATCCCTGGATTTAGGAACTCTTTAAAGTGCAGATTAGTGGAAGTTCACATCAGTGTTGGTTGCTTCCTATAGATATAAATGAAACAATTTAGTCTTAAAAAAAGAGAAAGATTTCTCTCCGGAGAAATCGGGGCTCACTTGGCTCTCAAAGGAAAAAAACTTGGTTGACTTCTCAGTTTATATCTCAGAAATTGCCGAAGCTGAGGCCAGGAGCAGCAGGAGGTCCTTAGCACTCCAGCGTGCTGCCCACAAGCATCTCCTCTTTAATAGAGATTTGGCTTTGGGAGAAAAGAGATTTCAGCACGTAGCTTGAATGCAATGAATGACCTGAGTTACTGCAGAGTGAAACTTGTAATCGTTGCAGCCAAGAGGCTTTATGGCCACTACCGATCAGGAAAGGGGGTTGTGCAATTATTTTTTTTTTTTTTCCTTCTAGTGGGAACTGGTTGAATAACGTTGGGGCATTTCTTGCTGTCAGATAGAAACACAGGAACACAACGGGAAAAAGCAAGATGACCTTTTTTCTCATTTAGGGACTTTTTGGAACCCTATACCACTGTGACTGCCCTCCTCCTGTTAAAAAAAATGGGGGTTTATTGGTTATTACGGGGTAAGAGTTTTATTTAAAGGAGTGTTTTCTTTCAAGCTACCTCTTCAATGCTGTGAAATTGCATTTTGCAGGTGCGACAGACAAGGCCGGCTCCAGAGACATCCAGGTTGGTTGATACTTTTTTAAGGGGAAAAAAACCCAGCTTTGGCTGGATTTTTTAATAAATGTTACTGGTTACGTTTTGCTAATGTTGTATTCAGCAGTAAAGCTTTGAAAAAAAACAACTCACCCCCTCTTGCCTGGGCTAAATCGTAGCTGTGCAGGGTGACTGCCTTTTTATTGCTCAAAAGAAAGCTGTCTTAATCTGGCTCGAGCTTCTCACCTTTTCTTTCAGTACTTTAAACATGTTGTCAGCTGCTCTGATCTTGGGTTTTTTGGTTTTTTCATTTGTGAAAAGCACTAATGATTTCAGGGTACTTTTGTGCCTCTCTGCTGGTTACCAGTGCTGTGGAGGTGTGTCCAGTTACTGTACTGGATGCAGTGTTTCCCATTAATTTTAAATCCCTGTGATCTCGTTTGCAGCCAGCTGTGGTCCACCTTCAAGGCCAAGGCTCAGCAATCCAAGTGAAGAATGGTAAGGATCTTATGATTTATTGGCAGTTAACGAAATGAGCCCATCCTGCACCCTTAGATTCCTATGTGGGTCTCAGCCCATCCCGTAACTCGGGTCCCTGGTTATCCCTGCTCTTGGCTTCCCCCCATGACAGCCTGATTTGTCTTGCCCAGATCCCCCTTAGAGGAGTCTTCTGTTGAGTCCCCATCCTTGTTTTCCATGCACTCCTATTTGTCTCCCAGGTTACATCCCAGTAATTCTGTCCCAATTAATCTCCCTTCTTGAGCTCCACACAGATGCTGTACCTCCTCCAACCTGCTGTTGTATCATCAGTTTTCCTCAGTCCCTCGGTGGCCAGCACTCTTTCCCACTCTATTCTATTTTAAGCCCTCAGTGGATCCTTTTCCTGTCTCAGACCTGTCAGCCTGTGAGGCTTTGGGTTGTTTTTTCTTTATTTCTCCAGTTTTCCCAGTAATTTATGGCAGGGGAAAAGACACAGCTGTGGTATTGAGGACACAGAGGTGCTCAGCCACCCGGCTCTTCCTGCGTTTACGCCGCCTTCCCGGTCCCTTGCGCATCTCCACCCCCCAACCACAACCTTTCAGCTCAAGCCCTGCTGAGCCATTTTCACGGTCACAGGCAGCTCTTAGCTCTCCTCCTTCCTCCAGAGCTCCCTATCCAATTTCTGCCGGAGTTCCTGCTCTTCTTGCCAACAGCTGGGTCTCATTCATTAGCTGCTGCCTCCCTGCTCATGATGTCTGGCTGTGCCGGAGAAGAGCTGGCTGTCTCTTGTCCCCTGCCCCAAGTCACCACGTGCAGCTCCCCGAGGAGCAGCTCTGGGGCACCTACCCCCATCCTGGACCTGGAGGGTCCCAAGGGTTGGAGGCTGCAGGACTCCCCTCTCCTTGTCCGTCAACTCCTGCCCCACATATGGGTTGATGAGGGCTGGTCACCACCTCGGTGGAAAACCAGTTTCTCCCTTTCAGCAGAAGTTTGCTGTGGGGAGCTGAAGTTTCTCATGGTTATAACACCGTGCTTACAGCCGGGTGGGGGAAAGCTCCCCAAAAAAACACCCAAACAAAAAAAAAACATAAGGAAACTGGCCATTCCTGAGAACAATACGAGGGAAGAGATGCTTACACGTTCAAAAAGTAATTATGCCTTTATTAATGGGAAAGGCTGTATGTTTACAGAGCGTACACTACTCTCTAAGAGTGAGAATTGCCCTGTGAGTGTCCTTCCCTGCTGCTCGGGAACAATCTGCTGCTGTGAGCCATTAATGCCATCCAGCTGACAGCCAGCAGAAAGCACAGCCCTGGCCGGTTTGCAACTGGGGGCAGGGAGCTGGGGAGCAGAGGAATACTGGGAGGGGGGGAAAACAGCAACAACAACAAAAAAGTTATATTTGATAAAACAAGGCACCAACAGAACGGCTCTGTTCTGGGCTCATAGCTGTGTCCTCTGGACCTGCTCGTTGGTCCATCCAGAGAACAGAGGTCTGCTCACTTCCACGGGTTATTCCAGTGCCAGAGGACTGGGTGATGGTCCTACAAACTGGAATAATTCCAGTTATTCCACGGGTTCCAGCGCCAGAGGACTGGGTGATGGTTCCACAAACCCCTGACCGTGCTGAGGACCCCAGTTAGGGGTTAATGTGGTGTGACATGATGCGATTTCATACTCTGTTGTTATTTTGGCTTTCAAAAACCTAGGAAATGTAATGACGAAGCGTTTGTTAAGCTATTGCTGTAGTTACAAAGTCAAGAATGTTGAAGTTAAGGAATTGCCAGAATTAAAATTGATTGTGTAAGGCCCAAGTTGGCCTCCGTGCACAGATGTGTCCTTGAGAGATGGTGCAGTCCCGTAGTTGCATATGATTTTTTTCAATAATCCTCTGGTTTCTTTTGCTGCAAGGAGTAGTTTTCTTCTAGGGATGAGGCTTGGAAGTGAGGGTGAAGGCTGTATCATGACAGCACTGCTGGGAACATCTTCCAGCCCAGCAGCACTGAGAGGGGGCAGACAGATTAGCCACGACAGCTTGGAATCATCATCCTTATGGGCTTTGCTGTGGTCCTCAAGGATGTTCCTGTTGATGCATCACTCCATCTGAAGCTCCACTTGCTTTAGTGTGGACACTGGGTAGAGAAGTTTGGGGAGGGGAACGAATGAGATGGAAAGTAGAGGAAGGGGTTTAGTGGTCTGAAGGCTGGGTGGTGTCAGTTGAGGATCTTTCTCAGCAAATTGGATCCTGGTCCTACTTTTGCTGCAGGATTTCTTCCACGATACCAGGGAAATCATCAGTAATGAAGCTTTTTCCAGGGCCACGAACAGGGCGCCTGGGGTCTGAGTTGTAGAAATGTTTTTGGAAGCACAGCTGCGAGAAGTCACTTGTGATCTGTGGCTGAACATACAAAAATGGTGTGAAAAATCAGCCCTTGGCCTCTCGGGTGAATTAAGAAAACTTAGCAAATGCCTTACAGTGCTAGCATTGATTTGCATGTGCCGGAGTGTCTGTGCTCTGGAGTGGGGATGATACTGGGAACGTGTTTTCAGGCCTGTAAAACACTCAAATGCGACAATAAGCTCAGCTTAGTGCCAGGAGGAGGCAAGTCAGTCTGTATCCAGCACTGGGGAGGAACGTTGTGTGGTACAAAGGGCCCTATGCCTATTTTCAAGGAGGAATACTCCTTAAGGAGTACACTGTCAGTAAGGACAAGTGGAGATGTAAATCAGTTGTGCTGGGCGCTGAACAAAGCAAGTGATGGTGGACACTCAGCTATGGAGAGGAGTCCAAACCAAGTGTAGCCTTTAATTCTGGGATTTTCTTACCGAGTTCCTTGACTTTTCAACTTGAGTCTGTGCCAGCCGTTGTGTTTGAACCCTTGCAATGTCACTGTATTTGTGTGCTCCTGCGCTTTTCCTTCTGACGGGTACTGAGTGACTGCCGTTTTCTCATACTGAGATCTTTCAGGTGGAGTCCTCAATGACTGGTCTCGCATCACTATGAACCCCAAGGTGTTTAAGCTGCATGCCCGCAGTGGGGAGCTGGAGGTACTGGTGGACGGCACATACTTCATCTATAGTCAGGTAGAAGTGAGTACGGTCCTAGGCCTAACTCCTATTCTTGTGTTCCAATGGAAGCCTTGCATGAACCACGAGAGGGCTCCAGACAACTAGCAAATGCCAAGAACTTGTATGTACTTTTAACCGCTTCGTGCTCTAGGAGGTGTGTGTCGGAGGAAGACCTTAGAGTTTCGAAGTGCAAGGTCACACGTTTCGCCGTGGCACCAGCTGCAAGAGATTAGTTACCGAAACACGCGCGCAGACGCCCAGCCAGATCCCACGTCCCACCAAGGCCTTTTAGTTCGTTGGGTTTCTTTCTTTAATCCTCCATATTGCCCATAGAGTCACTCACCAGCCCATCTAAACCTCCTTGCAGAACAAGGGTCCCGGGAGGATGCTGGGCTCTATGCTTTAAATGAGATATAAGACCAAAACCCTTGACAGCTCGTGGTGGTTTCAAAGCCATGTCGCTCTTTGTAAGGGTAGGACTCTCAGCCCTGGGTGTTTTGGTCAAACTCCAGCCCAGGTAACTCTATTTGGCCTCCACTTTCTCTGTGGATGTGCAGCAGGATGGCTCAGCTACTGCTTTAGTTGCTGATGGATGTACAGACCTACTTCTGTAAAAAGGGCTAAAAAAAGTAATAAGTTATTGTATTATGATTGGGTAAACAGCTAATTAAGGCATCGTTTCCTCTCCCCATTCAAATAAACTGCAGGAGATGGGCTGTCATTTAACACACTGCTCCCAGTGTCTTGCAAATCTCTGAACAGAACTGCTGAGCTCCATGGGGTGTGAGCTACAAAGTCTCCCCTTCCAGAGCATGCAGGGTGTCCCCCCACCTGCAGACTGAATAAGTGTCCAGGTTCTGGGACAGATTTTAGCAAGACCAAGAGGGTTTCTGCATGACAGCCCCAATTAAGCAACTTGCACCTTGCCCCAGGCTTCTAATATCACCTCCTGCACCTCTCAGCACTTGGCAGCCCCGCTGGGACTGTACTGAGTCAGATAAAGTGAGCTGTGGGTGCCAAGTGAGGTGCCCTTCCATGGAACTGGTTACCTCTCTGGTTTGGATGGATGGGGACAGGAAAAATAACTCTGCATGGGCCAAAGTGGTTTCCCCAGTGGTAATTGGCAACCAGGACTTTGTGCCTCTGGAGCCTTTGTCATTTCTAGTCCATCAAGGAGAAGGAGGTCTCAGTCTTGCTTAGCTTCTCTGATGGCAGGGTGTAGATTGAGAAGAGCTAGTAGATGCATCCAAAGTGGCTGGTTTTCTTCTACCAGGAAGAAGCAGCTCCCTGGGACTGACTTCTCTTTGGACAGGTCCTTCTCAGGAAGCTCCCAGTTCTTCAGAACCAGCGTGTGGGTGGGAGATGGTTCAGTATTAAGTAACACAGAGTCAGGGGGAATTAAGCACTAGGGCCTAAGAGTTAAACCAGTACAAATGCTCTAAGGTCATTTGGTTCCAAGCTGTGGAGGTTGGGAGAGGGTCTTCCCTGTAATAGCTGATGCCTTTGAAAGCACCTCGAGTCCAATTACAAAGGCGGCAACTCCCAGTACATCTTAGGGCATTTTTGATGGCAACACTAAAAGAGGAGGCTCATGGGACCCATGAAAAGCAGGACTGGCCAGGTAAGTGTAAGAGGACTTCAGTTCAAATATTCCTGTTCGTTTGTTGGATGAAAAAGCTGTTTGTAGCAGAGAGGGTTGTCTATACCTTTTTGTAATAGCTAGGCCTGTGCAGGTTTGTAATTTTTCCTGGAATAAGCAGGGTCTAAAGTGAGGATTTGTAGCTCAGCCTTAGATATGTGAATTCATGGATGCTTGCATGCTTGTGATAGCATTTAGTATAAGAAGCCTCCTCCTGTTTGGTTGGCCTGGGGTTCTTTCTGCCCTGAAGAAGTCAACCTCCCATGAGGACAGGTGTCCTAGGGCCAAGGAAGGGATCGTTAGCGGAGGGAGCGCATATGTACGCACTGAAAGGAATGTGGACTTGCTCCATGTGCTAACACCTTTCTTCTTCCTGCTTCACATCAGGTATACTACATAAACTTCACAGATTTTGCCAGCTATGAGGTGGTGGTGGACGAAAAGCCCTTTCTGCAATGCACTCGGAGTATTGAGACCGGCAAGACCAACTTCAATACCTGCTATACAGCCGGGGTCTGCCTCCTCAAAGCCAGGCAGAAGATTGCTGTGAAAATGGTCCATGCTGACATCTCCATCAACATGAGCAAGCACACAACTTTCTTTGGGGCCATACGCCTAGGAGATGCGCCAGCATCCTAGATGAACTTGGCACGTCCAAGGATACTCACAGAACTGCACAGTGCTGCTGTTCATAAGCGTTATCAGTATTTCAGGGGGTTCTGTAATCCGGCCATAAAGAAAACTGATCCAGAGCTATTTATTCCTATATGTGAATGCAGGAAGCACAATTGTCTTCTGTGACTTGCATGGAGACTTGGATCAAAAAAAAAAAAGAAAAAAACAAAAAAAAAAAGCTAGTTGAAAAAGCGTTGTGAGGAAGAAAGGCTGTCGTTGTCTGCCTTGTCTCAGTATTTCAAGTATTACTGCACTGATATTCTGCTCTGTGATCTTCACACGAGGCTTGTTGAGAGTGGTGTGGGGTCTCTGCTTTTTATGTTGCACTAGCAAGAGCATCCCAGGCGGTAGCAGGAGAAGAAAAGACTCATGTCCCAGTTGCCCCATCCAGGCACTCCTGCTTCTGCACGCTGACGAGAGCGAGAAAAGGGGATTTCTGGTTTGCTGCCTTCCCAGTTCGAACTGGGGACAGCCGCGGGGTGCAAGGAGAGGTGGATAAGACAGGGTCAGTGGTGTTTACATTCATCCTCAGGAGTGCGAGCGAAGGCGGCGAAGAGCCTCTCCCCAGAGCTCGGGAGCAGGCTGCAAAAGCAGTTAAGGGAGAGAGGAAGGTGAATCCATTCTAGAGCAGGCTTTAGCAGGTAAGAAACTGCCTCCACATTCCACAAACCACAAAGTCCCAAAGAAAATGCCGATTCCCGGTTCCAGAGCCTCTGCTACTTTCAGCTCCTGCCATTACCCCAGAGGTATACCTTATGCCCTAACGGGGGCTGCCTTAAAGTACTGCTGCTGTTACAGCAATTTGTGTTTTGTTGGGTTTTTTTTTTTTTGTTGGGGTTGGTGGGTTTTTTTGGTCTTTTTAATTAATATTTTGCAAACCAGAACACATTTCTACAGGCTTCACTGAGCCGCGTAGAGCAGAAACAAGTACTTGTGAAAACACTCTGAAGTTTGTCATGTTTAAGAATAAAATTATTCAAACAGGAATATTTTTTTTATTTTTATCTGTTTTAATAGCAACTGTCCTGCTTTTAGGTTGTGGATTTTATCCTTCCTGCCCCCACCCCTTTCCTTTTCGCACCCTTCTACCTAAAATGCTCTAATGAGTGGTGATAGAGTCTCAAGCAAAAAAAGAAAAACAAACCGAAAAACAAACCCAATCTGTATTTAAAACGTCTGGTCCAGCATGAAGTCACCACTTTTTCTTTTCTCTGAGCCCTGCTGAGTCTAGTCATAACTCGATTTCTGGTGACTAATAGAAGAGCTGGGACGCTATTGTTTCTTTTGGCTTCTTGAGCAACTCTCTCCCGTTACCTCCCCTCAACTGGGGAGACCTAAAGCTATAAGATGTGCTCGAGCTGAGGAAGAGGCTGAAGCGCTAATTGCTCTTTTGTGTCATGCCTTGGCTTGTGCTTGGTCGTGTTGTTTTTTTTTTTTATAACTGGATTTCTTTTCAGAGCATGTGTTTTGGGGTTTTTTCCAGAGCTAAGGAGGGTAGTGAAGTTTCAGCCTGCGTAGCAAACTTTAGCAAGTCCTAAAACCCATGTCTTGGTGATGACCTCCTCCATCTCCAAGCAGAGGGGGCTCAGGGTGGTCACCTTGAAGGGATGTGGGAGCGGACACGTCCCAGCATCATGCTGGAGCGACTGGTCTGACCGCAGAAGGGTCCGCCCTGGCTGAAGCATTCTTGGCTCCATCGCTTTTCCCCATCCGTAGCGAGTGATCTCACTTGCCAAGTATTGCAGTTATTGGGAGATAAATATTTCTTGGGGGCACCCAGCTTTGGCTACAGCCTCGCTATTCACAGGAGGCGTGCAGTTTGTAAAATAACTGCATGAAAAATTGCCTGCTATTTCTTTTTCAATATGTTCTCCTCCTTTCTAGCCTTAACATGTTGGACTAGCAAGAGCCTTAGGCGCACTTAACTAGTCTTTGTGGTTTATTTCCTTTAAAATGGATTAAGAAGGACATGTCCCTCTGACAAGAATGAATCAGGACAACTGTGTGTAGTGAGAACATTAAGCAAATCATTAACAGAATTGCTTTAGAATACAGCCTGACCAGCGAGACTTAGGGGCGAGCATAAATAACGCAATGACTTGGGAGACCGCGGTGGACGGAGTTTGCATTCCTCGTCCCCCGCTGGCAGGATCTGGGATTTGCTCCTGCCTGTGGTTTTGGGCAGGAGGAGGCAAAGGGAGAATCCCTTCTCTCTGTAAAAGCCCCAAAGCACCACAAATTGCTGTCAGGTTCCCTCTCTGGCGTGTGCCGGGGAGGGGAGCAGAAGGGAGAGGGTCCTGCCTCCCCCATCACGAGCAGCAGAAGGTGCTCATGGGCTGCTTCTGATGCTGGTGTTACACCAAAGCATAAGCTCGGTGTAGCCGTGTTGGAGACATGGAGTAGGAGTTGGACGTGGAGTTGGAGAGCAGAGAATACCTGACTGCAGGTGGCCTTGGTACCCAGAGCCGTGTTCATTCCTGGGATGAGCAGGTGGATCACAAGTCCTGTAGCAGCCGTGGAGAGTCTTTATACTTGAAACCCTTTGGCCTCTCTAGCAACAAGTTCTCATTAATGAAGTATGACAGTGCAGGTGACCTAGGCTGTAGTGTAGCTTCTTCTGCATGATGCTTCTCCAAGTGTTGTCCCACCATCTTTGGTGCCTCTTCCCATCAACTGGAGCCAAAAAGGCCTGGAAGCAGCTTGGAGGAGTATGAGGAAGACACCTATGGGAAGTTGTAACAAACTTCAAGGCCTTGCTCCAGTCTTTCCCTCTGATGCCTTTGAATTTTGATGTATCTCAGTTCCTAGTCTGGTTGAGACAGAAGTGCCTCGGTTATAGACAGACATCTGTGAATCCAGGGTGGTGGACACAAAACCAGTCACCACTGGCTTCCCGTGTGCCAGCCTTCCTCTCCCATGGTCCTTGCTGCCTCTGCTCTTAACCTACGTGCCTTGGCTCTGCTGCTCGAATTTTGGCTGGACTCCAGCTGCAGAAATGTAGCAAGCAGCTAATTGGGATCTAATACGTCACCCAAACCCCTTCTCCTTCCCAACCACCTCTTTGTGGAGTCAATTTATAGGGAAGCCAGCTTGGCTGTTGTGTTCAGTGTCCCTTTTGAGGGAAGGATTCCCACCAGTAAAGGCGTTAGGTCGTGGCTCCCTACCCAAAAACTCCCTGCCCTTTGCTCCCCTCCAGCGCCTTTCTCACCCAGGTAAGGGGTTGTGGTCTCCCTGCCACTCTCTATCCCCATCACTGGGCTTGGCATCATCAGAGCAACATCAGGTGCTTAGAAAGGGATGAGCCAAGTGTGTTGTCTCATCCATGTTTCTTCCCCTCTTCCCAGTAAGAGGTGGGTCCTTCCCACTGGCTCCCATCCTGGCACAGGCTTTGGGAAGGGACACCTTCAGCTGTGCTTTCTGGCTGTACCCATCCAAGCCTCAACCTCCCTTCTCACCATGTTCCTCTCTCCCAGGCTGGGAGAAACCCTCTCAGACTTCCCAATAAAAGCATCACGGGAGAGGAGTTGTGGGAAGAGACACAACTCCCCTCTCCCAGCCCCGTTACCTGTTAGAGCTGCACGGTGATATACTGATGCTGGTTTGTGCTTCCACATCTTTACTCAAGACACTATCTGTATATAAAATATACATAATGTATATAAATTAGGATGTAAGTTTATGTAAATTGTCAATATTTTCTTTGCAAATAAAGCTTTTTTTTTTTTTTTTTTCTTCCTGATCTCGGTGTTCTGGACAGAACTTCCTTCCCTGGCCCAACCAGGAGTTTCTGTGGAAAATGTTGGTTCTGTGATGGGACCCAGCTGAAAGCCAAAGCATCTCTCCATCCTTGGGGGAGCAGTTGATGCTCTGCTGCTGTGGCCACTTAGTGCTGATGTACTTAGATAACTGTATCCACCTGGAAAAGAGAAGGCTCCAGGGAGACCTTGGAGCAGCCTTCCAGGATCTGAAGCGAGCTCCAGGAGAGCTGGACAGGGACTTTTGGTTAGAAAGGGTAGTGATAGGACAAGGGGTAATGGTTTTAAATTGGAAGAGGGGAGATTTAGGTTAGATGTTAGGAAGAAATTCTTTGCTGTGAGGGTGGTGAGGCACTGGAACAGGTTGCCCAGGGAAGCTGTGGCTGCCCCATCCCTGGAGGGGTTCAAGGCCAGGCTGGATGGGGCTTGGAGCAACCTGCTCTGGTGGGAGGTGTCCCTGCCCAGGGCAGGGGGGTTGGAACTTGACAATCTTTAAGGTCCCTTCTGACTCCAACTGTTCTATGATTCTATATATCCTTCTGCCTCCTTAACACCCAGGCTGGAAGCGAGCATCTGTCACCCTGCTGTGACACTGGGCAAGTGACTTTATCCCTTTTACTATCAAGCCTCTGTCCTGTTGCTTGTCCTTCCCATCCACTGGAGACCTCAGACGTGAAAGCCTAGGGAGCAGGGGGGTTGGAACAGGGGCATCTCTCTTTTAGCAGACTCCTCTGGAGATCTGGGAGTGGCAAAAAGCACGGGATGCCCTGCGGTTTGCAGGAAGCAAACCTTTGGGAATGGGAATGGGGCTTCGCCTTGGGCACGGTCCGTGAAAAGCCTCCTGGTGTTCACAGGGCATGTTTGCCCAGCTCTTGATCCTCTGCCGGGCACTCCTGCAAAGGGAGTTCACAGCCTTGGGATGCAAATGCCCAGGGATTCTCCACAGAAGTCCCTGCTCAAAACTGGGGACTTTTTCAAGCTGATTTCATCAGCCATGCCTGCCCTGCAGACCTGTGCCCAGCAATTTGGGATGCAGGGAGGAGAGGGCCGGGGTTCCCCAGGCTGGGTGGTGCCAGGGGGCTGGAGGACTTGCACAGCGCTGTTCCTCCCCTGCACCACCTTCCCCTTTTGGGGCTCCACGCTCGGCTGCTGATGGGAGACAAGGGGACACTGGAGGCAAAGGTTCATGCAGAGGTCGGTGTTTCCGTGGCCGGAGCCTGCAGGATGTCACATCTGCGCAGATGTGCTATCTATCCTCACCACACCTCCAAAAACAACAGCGGGCTGCTCCTTCACAGCTGCTGCTGCCACCAGAGCTCACTGGTCCACCACGGCGAGGGCATCAGCCTGAAAAACCTGGCCCTGGCCTCTGGTGTGTGCCCTGGCTGGTGACACTGATCTGGCTCAAGGCTGGAGCACATCCCAGAGGTGACTGGTCCCCACCACACCAGCTGCTGGGGGAGGTGAGGAGCAACAGCAGCAGATACAGAGAATCATACAACGGTTGAGGGGTTGGAAGGGACCTTAAAGATCATCATCTAGTTCCAAACCCTGCCATGGGCAGGGATACCTCCCGCTAGACCAGGTTGCTTCATCTTCCAACATGTGTAAGTGTGTCTCTATATATATTATATAAATAAATATATACAAACACACACACACACAAAGGTGCTCCTTTGGATGGGAACACAATTGGCCCCAGTGAGCCAAAATACTCAAAAGCACGTGTGTTTTGCTGAACACCCCATGAAACACGCAAGGAGCATGTACCTGGGGAGGGTGGCAGCACTGGGTGGCACAGGGACATGGAGATGCCACCTCAAAGAAAGAAAATCCCTGTGGATGGGGTGCAGCTCTGGGCACCCCGATACCACCTGGAGATGCCACAGGGAAGGTTCCTGCTCTAGGTGAGGAGGTGACCCAGCAGCTTTCCCCCCTGGCAGGGACACGGGGAGGTGGCAGTGAGGAGCCCAGCACTTGCAACACAGCTGATTCCTGGGGAGGAAGAGGAGGAGGAGGAGGGAGATTCCAGCTTTTCACATCCCACTGGGAATGGGCGGCAAACCCCTGGGAGCCGTTGTTTCCCCAAGGAAGGGCAGGTGGTGGGAGAGTCCCCTCAGCTGAGCTGTGGCTGCATGGGGAGGGGAATTTGCTCTGCTGTCCTGCAGTGAGCTCACCTGTGGCCCCACGGGAGTCCCACGGTGATCTCCAGCGGCTGTGGCCAGGACTCGGTCCCCCACTCAGGCTGGATGGCCAGGGAACCCTTTACCACCCACTCCCAGTGTCCTGGGCACCAGCATCCCAGTGGGAGCTCAAAGCCTGGCTCTGACACGGGGTGGAGGAAGCTGGAAGAAGAGCAAATCCAAGCAGGGAAACTCCCCCCCCCAAATAAAAAAATCTCCTGGTTTTCTCAGGCTCTGCCTCCTGGCACTGGATTTGGGTGGTGGGGCCAGCCGACCACCTGAGCCTGGTGCAGCCCTGCCTCCTCCCCATCCCTCCCTTTCTCTTTCCCTTCCTTGTGGCTTCCTGCACTGTTTTTCCCCCTCTGCAATCTTATGTCTTTCTTTTCCCACTTCCGTAGCTACGTACACCCATATGCATTATCTCCTTCCCCCATCCCATCCTGAAACCTATTTATACAGAGCCCCGGCTCCTGCCCAGCTTGCCAGAGAGCGCTGGAGGAGCGGGACGGGGCTGCCAGCGCCCACAGCCCAACATGCTCTTGTTTGAACACCGGCTGGCTGAAAGAGGATGTTTGCTGCTCTGGCTTCTCCCATCTGTGCTCAGAGCCCAGTCTAACGGGGAGGTGAAGCCCAGGTCCACGCTGTGCCAGCAGGTAAGGTGGCTTTCCGAGGAGTCCCCTAGGCTGGGATGCTCCCAGCAGTGTCGCTGGGTCCGAGTGGAGCTGTGAGCATCCGTCTGTGCATCTCCTCCCCACGGCCTCAACCTCTTTAACCTTCCCAGCTTCAATCTCCTCTCTGCTCTCCCATCTCCAAGCTGGTCTCCCACTAGCTGGTCCCCAGCACCCAGTTGCACCCATATTCCCTTCCTTGCTGGTGGCACCTTCCAGTAATCCCAGCTCAGGATGCTGACACAGAGGCAGGGTGGAGCGTGGGGTCCCACAGGGATTCAGGCAGCTGCTGTGGATGTTAGCAAGGCAGTCGGGAGCCAGAAATGCAGAGCATCTGGTTTCTCTCCCCCAACATTCACAGGGTGGGAGGACAGAAACCAGCTGCTCCACATCCAGGCTCCCATCTCTAAGCTGGGAGAGGAAACCAGTTTGGAGGGAGAGGAAAGGTGGAGCTCATCGAGACAGTACCCTTCTTTACCCAGACAAGACAGGGATGCTCTGTACCAGTCCCTGTGCTGTCCTAGTGCCCTTCAGAGATTTTGGCCAAGCACCTTGATGCGTCTTTAGTGCTTACACTACTTTTTTGCCCATCTTTCTTGCTGGGATGCATAGGAAGACAGCCTGTGGAGCCAGAGCCTAAGCCTTCTCCTTGCACCATCAGAAACAGCTCACCAGGGTCTCATAAAGCCCACCTTAACCCTGGGGACAAGCTTCTTGTCTCTAAGCAGTGGCTTTATGTGGTCTGGCCCCCTCCCAGCTTGGGAACGGGGAGCAGTATTCATTTCCACATCCTGCCCACCCTGGACAGCAGATGGCTTAGCTAGAGTTATGGTTTGTAGCCCCTCTCATGGTGACAGCTTCTCCTCTTTCTCTGTAGAGCCCCACGAAGGTGTCTTGCAAAGGAGTTGGCCTGCACAAGTTCCCAAAGGAGCTGGGCCAAGGAGTTAAGTACCTTGACCTTTCCAACAACTTCATCCAAAACCTGTCGGGCAGCCTCATACCAGGGTTTGGGCAGCTTGAGTACCTGGACATGTGCTTCAACCAGCTGGAAACCGTGTCAGCCACAACCCTGGCTCAGCTGCCCCAGCTGCACTCTCTCCTCCTGGGATCAAACCGCTTGGACCACAATTACCTCACTAACGGGCGAGCCTTTCATCTGCTCAGGAATATAGAGGTCCTGGACCTGTCGGTGAATAACTTGGAGAGCCACATGGCAGGCTGGTACATCAGCAACCTCACCAGGCTGAGGATGCTCGATCTCTCCGGCAATAAGCTGACCAGGCTGCTGGCGGGGATCTTCTGGAGCACACCACGGCTGCGCGAGCTCGACCTCAGCAACAACTACATCATAGAAATCGAGGAGGGAGCTTTTGAGGCTCTGGAAGAGCTGGAGGTGGTGAACTTGGCTTTGAATTCTCTCCACTGTATCTCTGGCTTCAGCCTCACGCAGCTGCGAGTTTTAAATCTCAGCCACAACGCCCTGGAGCTGTTCATCTCAGAGGAGGGAGCAGAGCCCTACCTGCTTCAAGCGCTCGACTTGAGCTATAACAGACTCCTCTATTTTCCAGAGCTCCCCAAAGCCCATTATCTCACACACTTAAACCTCTCCAACAACCTTATTGCTTCCCTGCTCCCAGGCTCACACCATCCGGGGGAGTTCGCACTGCGCTACAAGGAGATGGCAAGGTTTAACAGGACCTTGCATACCGTGACTGGGCTGACGCATGTAGTTGACTTGGATGTCAGCAATAACCGGCTCCAGCTGTTCCCATTTCCCTTCTTCCACAGCCTGGGCTCTCTGCAGAGCCTCAGCCTGGCTAGGAACTGTCTCCAGGATGTAGTTGGGGAGTCGCTCACTGGTGGCATGGAGACCAGCAACCGCTCATCCCCACCACCAGAGCAGGTCACCCTCTCAGTGCACTCTCTGGACCTCCATGGCAATGCCATCCATGTGCTGCCACACTGGTTTTTCCACGCTCTACCTCAGCTGGAAACAGTCAATCTGGGCTCAAACAACCTCCAGCCTTGTGAGAGTCAGGGGAGCGATCGGGGAAGGAATTGGGGAGGGGGATCTCATGTGCCAGCCCCGGGAGGCACCTGCACCCCCTTCTACAACGTGCCTCACTTGAAGCATCTGAGTCTCTGCAAGAACAACATCACCAGGCTGCATCCCTATGCCTTCAACCAGACCTTGCTGCTCTCCCTAGACCTGTCGGAGAACAAGGACTTGTTCATGTCGAAGGAAGCCCTGGGAGGGTTGGAGTTCTCCCTGCAGAAACTGTCTCTGAGGGGCAACCAGATGGACAACAGCCAGGCAGAGCTCCCCTGCCTGGATGCACTCAAAGTCTTGGACCTCTCAGGCAATAATTTGAGCCTTTTGCCCTCAGGTCTTTCATGCTCTCCACTGGAAAGCCTGGACATTAGCAATAACAACCTGCCAACTCTGGAAAAGCCAGTGTTGGACAGCTGGTCCCGTAGCCTGAAGGCCATGTCCATTGCTGGAAACCCCTTCAGCTGTTGCTCACTGGCCTGGCTGGACACGCTGCAGGCAGCTGGCGTGGGCATGGAGGACCTGGATGAAGCCCTCTGCTCCTACCAGGACAAGAGCAGGAACTTCTCAGCCAAGATAACCAGTAGTCCTCGGTGGCTTTGTCCACATCCCAAGGGCAGCAGCTCTCTGGCTCTGCTCGTGATCGTGATGAGCCTTTTCTTTCTCAGCTCCACAGCTTGCTGCCTTCTGAAGAAAGGGCAGAAGTCACCAGAGTGCGTGGGACTCCACAGCAACAGGGTGGGGGTCTTCCCCCACCATCCCAAAATTGAGGAGCCAGCCGAGGCAAAGCCAGCAGATAATGTCACCAAAGTGTAGCCTAGCCATGGGGAGCAGGAACTGTAGCAATCAGAACTATTTATTATTTCTAATGTTATTACTAATATTAATACTATTATTGTAATTTAAACCCCTTCCCCTCATTGGTATCCTGTGTGTTTTGTAAACCCAATAAAGGGAGTGTGGTTGGTGCTGAGCTCTGGGCTGGGCAGAGATGGTCTATGGGTGACCTCTCTTTCTCAAGAAGGAAGGTGTCCCCATCTGCTCTGTTCCCTGCAAGAAATTAAATGCTCTATAAGAATCATAGAATTGTATGGGCTGGAAGGGAACTTTAAGATCATCCAGTCCAACCATCAACCTAGCTGATAAAAAAACCCATCACTAAACCATGTCACTGAGCACTATGTCAGCCTGTCTTCCAAATACCTCCAGGGATGGTGCCTCAACCCCTTCCCTAGGCAGCCCATTCCAATGTTTAATAACCCTTTCAGTGTAAACATTTTTCCTAATCACAGAAATAAGGAATTAAGGGTGAGTTTTCTGCCCTGGCATCTTAACATTCTCATCACCCAGGTCAAGAAACCAAGGCCTGGATTGGTTGGATTGATCTTCTCCCCCTGAACTCATCATTGGTGCCACCTGAATGTTTCACAGCTTCCCCAGCTGTCAGTCTTTTCCTTTTAAGTGGGTTGAATAGCTCAGCTGGATACCTGCTCCCAAAGGTATTCCCCAGCCCAGCCCTGTGAGGAGCAGATAGTGGTAAGGGGTGGTGTCTTTGGTGACCCTGGTAGTGGACGTTTCTGCAGGATCCTGTGTGCTTCTCTTCTGCCTTTTCTTTCCAAGCTGTCATCCAAACGATGCTGTGAAGTTGGCAGGGCTTAAAATGACCCCTGTGGGTACAGGAAAGGAAATCTGCCTGTTCTCACCCACTGAGACAGTGCAAATGAGAGAAAACCAGTCTCATGCCATCCCTGGCTGGGTCATGGGCTCCTTGAGGTTGGTGCTAGACATTGCCACCCCTCAGCATCTGGACTCTTGAGTCAGTGATGGCAGCTGGATCTCCATCAAAGGGGGTAAGTACTGGCAGAGCCATGGTCCTTGGTGCATCTGGCACTCTTGGAGCACGTAGTCCCCAGTGTTCAATATGGGTGGGCTGAGATCCTAGATAGAGAGGGTGGCAGGAGAAGGTGTTAAGTGGGATGGTGAGCTGCACCAACAACATGGGATGGCTTTTGTCGCAGTGTGATGCTCCTGATCTGCACACAACAGCCATCTGTCCTGGGTGCAAGACATGTCCAGCTTCCCAGGAAAGAGTGGTGTTGCACCCCCTGGGACAGAAGCTCAACAAGCACCTGAAAAGCTGGGGTCAGCTCTGAGGGAGGACCAAAACAAGGCTGCAATGAAACCTTTTATTGTTTCACATCTCTTTGGTTCCACCTTGAAAGTCCCCAGCTGGCCTAGGCCACCTACTTGTGCACACACCTGTTGGTCAGAGGCTGTGAGAGCAGAAGGGCTTGGAAGTCACTTAAAATCCCAATTATTTAACTTTGGTGGTGGTTTGTTGGGTTTTTATTTTTCCTTTCAAGCTTATCGTGGTTTTATTGTGAAGCAGAGGGCATTTTTGCTGTAAAACATACTCCTTCCCCATGGGGTCTGTGTTGCTCCTGGGGCTGCAGTTTCCTGGCCTTTGATGGGCATCCAGCTCCTGAAGGACCTCCAGTGCCTTTGATGGCCCCATGTTTCCATCCCCGCCTCAGTTTCCCTTTGATCTGGCGCTTCGTTCCTCATCATGGCAAGTAACCGGCCATGCTGGTGCCCAGGGCATCGTGGAGGGAGCCTGGTGCTGCGTGTCACCACCCTGCGGGGACCTTTGGGACAGGCAGGCATCCTGTGCCACTGGTGGAAACCCAACCTCCCACTTGAGAGAAGCTCTTTGCTGGATCTCCTGCTTCCACAGGCATCCTTCCCTTTTTCACTCCTGCCCCTTATGTCCCTCTCCTTTGTCACCTACTCTCCCACCACCACCACCACAATGTTGGGTATACTCCCAGCCCAGCACTCCCTGGTTCCATCCACTGGTCCCAGCTGATGTCACCAGGTAGTGGTGTCCCTCTTGGTCACTTCTCAGCAGGTCCTTGTCCTTGGTGGCATCTGAGCTCCCTGGGGGCAGGGATGTGCTTTCCTACATGCCCCCCCAAGCAATGTGATGAGATGTAGGTGAGCTCATCCTGACTTTGGCCCATCCCTAAAGCTGTCCCAGCCTCCTTCCTCATCCCAAGCACTTGGTGACATTACAGGGACACTCTTAGGGGCTGCTTGGCTGGAGCCCAAAATGCTGCTGTTGCCTTTGTTGGGTCTTTCTGGTACATTTTGTGTGGCCTCTGTTCCTCATTTAAACCCCCTCCCAGGCTGTACTTTCCGTGCGTGTCGCCAGAAGATGTCCTGCCCTTTGTGCTGCTTCTTCACCACCTCCCACCAGCGTCCTCCTCACATCAAGCCTTTGCAGAGGGCTGGAGCCACACGGAGCTGAGTGACCGGTGGGGACACTATGTACCACCGGGTGCTCGGTCAGTGCCAGGAGCTGCCCTGGGCTTCCCAAGTCCTCCTGAGCTGTGTTTATCCAGTGCTGTTGACACAGGCTGTGTCGTGTCTCTGTCACCAGCAGTTGGGCTGAGCCATGGGGGCGGTGGCGGTTGGGGACAACGAGCTGCTGATGCCCCAAGTTTTCTCCAGGGATTATAACATTTGCTAAAACATGTACTAAAAAATAGGAGAAGGGATGCCTGTACTTGTTTCACTTGGCAGGGAAGGCTACCAAAGGCACATAAAGCTTGTGGTGAGAGGGGTGAAAGATGATGGCCTTGCCAAGGGACAGGGAGGCCACCAGAGCCCAGGGGAGGGGGAGATAATAAAGACAAGAAAGCCTGGAGAACACCTGAGGCCAAAGAAAGGTTGCAAAGGTAGAGAAACAGAGCCAGAGAAATGGATAAAATAATAATTCCAAATGCCATACGACTTTGTTTTGGGGGTTTTTTGTTGTTGTTGGGTCATTATATTATCAACGTAACGTTTATATTACGTTTGTGGGCTTTCCCAATTGAAAGCAAAACAAGATTCCAGGTTGTGTTCTCACAGGGTCTACAAGAACTCAACCCACGTCAGCACTGAGGGCAATGCCCTCTTCTCCCAGCAACAAGTAAAGCAACGTATGTTGAGCTTGGCCAGGACCAGAGCACCCGGGGAGGATACAGGGCTCGTCCTGGCACAGGGGACAACGAGGTGACACCAAGCTGGCCGGACCCTGCCCCTGCACACCACTGTGTTTGTGCCAGCAGAAACCAGCATGAGGTAAAGACAAACTGGTGTTAATGGGAGGGGGTATGTCCTACGATCTGCGTGGCTCCACAGCCTGAGCTTCCCAGTTTAGGAGAAATGCTTTATTCATCCCGGAGATGTCTTGGCCTCTCAAGCTTTTGCTTGATCCAAAATGAGCGTGGAAGATCTGTAGAATACTGAAGCTAAAACAAATAAAGGGACGGTGCCCAAAACACTGTGTTTTCATGTCAAGCTGTAAGACACCAGAAGTATAAATTTTGGTCTGAAAAAAGAGCAGTGGTGGTTGAAATATTGTGACTGTTCGCAAATTTTCTAAAGAACTAGTTGAGAAATCCAGCAAAACTCATTCTTTCCAGCGGAAAGCCTTCACATTTCACTGGATCTGCATTTTTCACAGGAAAAAAAAAAGACTTTTATCAAAAATTTCCAGCTAACTGTTCTGCTAACTCATGTGGAAATTACCTTGTCTGCAACTATCTTGAATTTAGAAGAATTTTTTTTTTCTTTTATTATTCTTTCCTTATTCTCTTTCTCTCCATGGAGACGAGAGCCAGAACTTCATCTTCAAAAGCTGAAGAATTTCCTGGTTGCTGGCTGGTCCTTGAGCTGCCCCTGCCTGGCAGAGTGGGGAGAGCTCTCCTCATCCCATGTTTAGAGCGTAGATGATCCTAAATCTCCCCAGCTCTGTTATAAGATAATGCAGGAAATTGTTTTAGGCTGTCACAAGGTGTGAAATCATCATTACAGAGAATGCTGTTTTCCTCCCTTCCAGGGTTTCACCTGCCAGAAGAGCAGAGGTGAGTCCACTTCAATGCTCCAGAGCAGCTGCTGGAGATATCATTTCATTTATTTTTTGCTGATGTTGCTGCAATACGTGCTCTCAAATGAGGTTGAGCTCATAAATCACTGTCCTCTTACCATAGCCTGCTTTCCCATGGCCGGGTGGCTTTTGCATTCTCCAAGCTCATGTGGCATTTGCTCTGCATCTTTGGGATGGGACAGGAGGCTGTTGGCAGCGGCTCATCCCCATGTGTCACCTCCAGACGTGAGGTCCCCTGTCCCTCCCATTCGTAGAGCTGTGCCACCGCTGCTTTCCATTATCACTCACTGCCACAGCCTCTTCTGCGTGACTCAACAAAACTCCCCCAGCAGTTATTTCGAGCCAAGTTAATGAGGTTGGGTGTGTTATTCATGCCATTTTCTTCCTCCCTGGGGGGGGCCTCTGGCCAGGCTGGGACCTGCCACCAGCCCTCTACCACGCAGACTTTCAGAGAATGGTGGGGAGCAGACGGGGAACACAGTTCCCGTCATCTCACCTTCTGCAGCATCACTTGCCTGAGCTGCTGCGGGCTGAGTGTGGATGCCAACATGTGTTCTACAGCTAGATCCTCCAAATCAGATGTCCCAGGGCCCTGGGGACAGGGTGTGTTGCAGAGCCTGGGACACTGCCACAGCTGCAGGCAGCCCTGGTCACAGCAGCTCATGAAGTGTCACCAGGTGCTTTGTCTCCTTATAGCTTGAACCCATGAGGTGTAGGTGGAGAGCCAGCATACCTGGTCCCAGCTCTGGGACTTCTCTGGGTAGATGCGTGGGAGTGGTTTCAAGGTGACAGAGAAGAAGCCACCAGGCAAGGTGAAGCTGGATGGCAGCGCTGTGCATAAGTGGTTCTGGAGGAGATCAGCTGTCCTTGCAGGAACAAGCCCTCATCACCCCCAGCCTGCTTCTCAGTATCCGTCCTGTGGTGAGGTCACCGACTCCACCACTACGTCAGAAAGAGGAAGGAGGATGGTTTCACTAAAGGAAAGCAGCTCTTTGCCACAGGAGTGTCACCTGGCACCCAGGGTGGCCCTCGCCAGCATTCCCGGTCTCCAGAGGGGACAGGATGCTCCCAGGTGACTGTCTGCAGTAGGGATCCCATCCACAGACTTTGGGATGTGGTGGGAGCTGGCTGGACCACGCAAGCTGCCTCCTCGCCAAGACGTTGGTGCCACATGACAGCATGCCACCACCCCCTGCGTCACCACAGCCTGGCACTGTCACGGCCTCCAAGGCAGAAGGATGTGGCTCCTCACGCGGTCAGTCAGTAAGTGCATGTGGGGTGGGGAAGCACCAAGGTTATGGGGGTTTGAGGGGACACGGGGCATGCTGACAGCAGGGGAAGCCCTGGAAGGTCCTTGTAAGGATGCTGCCTCTCCTGAGCTTGGAAGCTGCAAGTCCTCGAGCTGGGATGGAACATGGGGAGGGGTCCCCGTGTGCTTAGGGAGGTCACAAACCATCCATGGGTGTTTGCTTTGGTTCCTGCCCAAGTCTCAGAAGTGAGACTCATGAACTTTTGGCCATGCAGGACAACTATTTGATGTTCCTCCAGTAATTAGCTTAATCCCAGCAGCAAGCTTTGTGTGCAGGAAAACCCTGACCCAACAATAGGTCTTCTCCTGGCCTCCTGTGAGCTGGTCCTTGAGCTGTGTCCCCGGGGCAGCCAACACCAGGCAGGCAGTTGCAGGAGGTGATGTTTTCCAGTGTTCTTCCCTGCTTCCCTCTGGCCTTTCCCCTCTGCTCAGTACCTGCTGATGGATCCCCAGCACTTTCTCCCCATGGTGGCTCTCTGGGCTGGCCAGGCTGAGGAAGGGAAGCCTTTCTCCTGGGCTGGGAATCCCCCCCACCCTCCTTCTTCCCCAGAAGAGAGCCTGACATGGAAGGGGAAGGGGGTATTTTTAGCACTTACCCTATGGTTGTTTCAAGGATTGAGTTAAGAAGAGGAATTGACATCAAACAAAGGATTGCTTTTGCTTTAAAAGGAAGCCTCTTTTTTTTCTTTTTTTTTCTTTTTCTTGCCTACTACTCAGTCATTGCACAACTTTTCTGTGAAGAAGAACTGGTAAAAATCACCTTTCGTAGGAGACAGAGGGCTCAAGGAGCTGAATGACATCAGAAATCACTGGATGCTGTTCCTACGCTGGCAGTGGCTCACATCCCAAAAGAAGAGGTCAGGGTGGTACTAAGCTCCTCTCTCCCAGCACTGGTCACAGCTCCCAGCACCCGGAAAGCGAGGAGATGCCACCACCTGCCAGACTGTCCTTGCATGTGCCCTCTCTGCATTCCTGCTTTCCAGCATCTTTTCCTGACTGTCGCTTGGGGCTTTTCTTAAAACCCCTGGGATCCCAGTTGCTCTCACTTTTCCAGCTGCCACCTGACCTCAGTATGTACTGGCTACAGCAACCCATCTGAGATCCTTCAGCTCCCCGACTGAGGTGTCACCCACACCTTGAGGAGTTTGCCTGAAAGCAGTATGGTTAATAGGGGGGAAAAAAAGTGACTTGCTGCAATGTGAGAGTTGCCAGCACCCACACAGCAAGCAGGAGCGTGGTCAAAGCAGGTCCTCCAGGGACCTGGAGGAGAGATGGTGGCCCTTAGAAGCAAAACCACTGGCCAGAAGGTGGCAATATCCCCTCTCCTTTCTGGTCCTGACACCATGCAGAGCAGAGAAGGGGTCAGCCCCTTGTGCAGGGAATATGGGTGCAATTTGGTTTGGAAGCTCTAACCCCACTCAGCCTTTGGATTGAACAGCTCCAGGACAATGCTCCCTGGCCCACTCAGGTGGTCAGGTGTCCCTGATATCCATGAAAATCAGCCTGCACTGGCTGTAGTGGATGCTGGTGGTGTCAAGGCACTTAGAGTCAGCGAGGAGGAAGGTATTTGACAGGGCAAGAGCAAAGTCCTGCCCTGGGGAGATCATCCCCAGGCACCAGCATGTGCTGAGGCCACCCAAGGGGGAAGCAGCTTCACCTAAATGGCAACCCCAGACCTTCCTCCCTCTCCACCTGTGCAGAGGTGGGCTTGCACTTTGCCCGCCTCGGTGTGTTGCTTCAGGAAAGATTAGGGGACTGCTGACCTTCCTGACCCTCTTGTCTGCAGTCCTCTGCAGGGTCTAGTTGTGCTGATGGTGGCTTTTTCTTGAGCTGTTCCAGGCAGCTGATGAGATAACGTTAGAAATCACGCCAGAGGGATTAGCATCTCCAGCAGAGCCTGAAACCTCCTCATCCCTCAGCAGAGATGTGGCACTGGGACACTTTGGAGAGACACCTAGCTCTTCTAGGCAGGTTAGATCCACTGCAAAGGAGTCCAGGACAGTGACTGTAACTGAGAGGGACTGGAAACCACTGGGAACTGCTCTGCTCCTCTGGCTGGAGTCTGAAGAAGGAGGTATCTGGTTAGATGTCATGTGCAGATGGGATTGCCTTTGCTTGGCAATTCCTGCCTTGCACATGCTTGGTGAACCACTGCCCTCCCTCTGCCCACTGAGCACATGATGCCCAGAAAAGCACCCAAACACCTCCCGGCACTGACAAAACCAGCTTTTCCTGGGTGAAAAAATCCTAATCCCTCCAGAAATTGCTCGGATTTCTCTGCAATGTCCCCCTCAGCACCTAAGGCATTTCCCAATTGCCCAAGGCTGAAAGGGGAACTTACAGAGAATATGATTTCATAAGATCAAAGTCCTTGGGGTTAGAGTGAAAGGAGCTCTTGGGCCAGCACAAGGGAGAAGCGTGGGCTCCGTATCTGATTCTGGGTCCAAGTAAGAACAGGACTTGCAAAAGCTGTGATTGGGAAGGTGGGATGTCTAAGAAATATCAGGGACTTCCAGAGCGCAGTGAGGACCCGCAGGACTAAGCTGAGTCAAGAAAGGTGAAAGCTGAACTGTGTCACTGTGGTGAGACCAGTCTGACTTCAACATGACGAATAACTTCATGACAAAGGACCTTAGCTTTACCCCAGGCCCTAAGGACTCTCACAGCATGAAGCTGTTGGTCATATGGCCAGGTCTCAGGGTGCTGTCACCTTCTCCCACACAGCACCAGCCTCTGGCCCCAGCAGTGGGTGTCACTTCATGGGGCTTTTCTACCTCAACCCTCAGGGTCCTGTGATATGAATAAGCAGAATCCATCGTGGTAGGGACTATCTGTCATTGCAGAGCCCTCAGGAGAAGCTGACCAGGTTCAGGGATTATGTTTGTCCCTGCCACGTGCCACCTGGGGTTGGAACAAATGGCCCAGAGGGAGTTTGATGGTACACAAGACACCAGGACCCAGGTAACACTGGAGCAGCACAAGTAGCTTCCTTAAATAGCAGGGATGCTGGAGGACACTTTGGGCTGATGAGGGAGCAGCTGAGTTGGGTTGAAAATCTGAGGGCCTGCAGAAAACTGAGGAAAATGTGAATTGCGTTGTGGTCAGGGTGCTTGAATTGTGTCTGGGACCATAAGAAAGCCTAGAGGGTAAAATATGCTCTAGGGACTGCCCAGGTTGAAGCAGCGTGGCATATATCAATGTTCCTTCATCACCTGGCAGGCTTTCCCAGGTGAGCCAGCTCCTGCAGAACATCTTTCTCACAGAGGTGGATGCATTGCCAAGCAGATCACGTTGGCCCTGTGGTTGAAGTCCGCCCAGATGCTTCTGCTCGACCTCCCTGGAGGCTGTGAGTTACCCATCTTGTTGCTCGGGATCACAAACTGTGCTAATTAGTGTCTGATTTGCCCTTAGATCTTCCTCTGTGGGGCAATGATCAGGGTTGGAGGGGGCAGCAGAGGGGTAGGACCTGCCCTGATCTCCCACGGGTGCTGGAGAACTCTGCTGTACCTGATGCTTGGTCTGAAGGAGTTGGGAAGGTGTTACAGGAGAAGGTGTGCTCATTATTATCTTCTTGTTTCATCTTATTCCATAAGAATAGGCAGATTGTTGTTATTTTAACCAGCTTAGTCCTCATTTTAGAGGCAGAAACCAAAATACAGGGTTTGGCATTTAGGAAATACAGACTTGGGTTATCCCTTGTCCTCTCCAACAGGGACTCTGCTTTCTGCAGCTGGGAAAGCATTTCCCACCCTGAAATATTCAGGGATGATGTTCTAACTATTGCTTGCAGTGAGGAAAGGCCTCCTTCTGCCCTAAACCAGGGAGTCCCAGCCCGACAGTGCCAATGTTGGCTCGATGGCAATGCAACCAGCAGGATGTCCAGAGCTTCCAGGCTTCCTTCTCAGACTGCTCTGAAGCAGAAATCCATGGATGGTGTTTGCTGGCCTTTACATGCCCTCTGCAGAGACATCTGAGCTGTGTGCCCCAATGAACAGCTCAACAACTTTGCTTTTATCCTCTACCTTTGCTAATCCTGCTGAAAAAAATAAAAAAGAAAAAAAGAAAAAAGAAAAAAAAAAAGAAAATAATTCCTCAGCTGACAAGAGCTGGCTGTAACTTTGGAGCCCTTTGGTGTCAGTTTAGAGGCATGAGGGAGAGGAAGGTTAATGGGATCAGAGCCAGCCGATTCCAGGGACACTGAATACAGCGTCTCTTTTCTCTCTGTCCTTTAATTAAGCCCCTTGTAATTCTGCTTGGGATTTGGGAGTGACCTCAGCTCTTTCCTAGCAGGACCCTTCCTCATGGGCCATTGCTCCAGCACAATGTACCTTGGCCTTTTCATCCTGAGGGAGTAGTTTGGGAAGGTCAACAATTCAAGCTGCGTGTCCTACTTTTAGTGCACATGATAACAAGTCAAAGGGAGGTCAGGGGGGGCTCCAAACCAACCACCCAGTTATCTACTGGAAAGGGAAACCACCTTCCAGTGAGAAGGGAAGTTGCACAGAGAGGGAGAAAGCGAAAGCCCAAAGTAGAGGTCTTCAACTGTTTTCAAAAGATGCTGGTGTTGGCTGGACCTGTCTCTCAAATGTCACCTCCCACTGTGGGAAAATATCAGCCTACCTGGTTCCTGCAGATCTGCACAGCAGAAAGGTTGCACTTTTGGTTTTTCAACTTACAAGAGGGAAAGATTCCGAAAAAGACACCTTGTGACAAGCACGTGCAAGCCAGGGAAATGTCACAGCATCCCAGCTCCTGCCCAGGCAGGCACCGTTTCCCTGGCTGCATTGTTCCTGCCAGCTGAAGTCTGGCTCCTGTGATGAAACCAGAACTTCTGCAGCTGAATGCCCATGCCCAGGGCTGGCTCGTGGATGTGCACCCACCAGTTTGACCCCAGTGCCAGGCAAACTCCCCTCTGGGCTCCCTGTGAGTCAGCCGCTGGACTTTCAGCTCATTTTCTCAGCCTGGAGAGGCAAATTGCTGCAGAACCTGGGTATGCTGTTTCCAAGAGCCTGGAATTAACTGTACACGTTAGTTCTGATCCGGAAAGCCCAGCAATAGAGTCAAGCCAAAGTCCTTTGGCTGTCCCTCCTGCCCCTGGGCACTTTGGGGTGCTGAAGGCAACAGAAAGCCCGATGCCAACTATGGACTGGGATTTCCAGTGCTGACAAGCTAAAGACAGCCCCATGCTGAGTTAGATCCTGCTCCGACCACATGTTTTGGAATGGGCGCGTTCAGTTTTCGGGCTGTTTCTCAAGTTTGCATGGGCAGGGCTGGAGAGCAGAATGTGGTGGAGAGAACCCTTGCACGGCAGCCTTGCACTTTCCTGCAGCAGGGAGAGGTTGTTTTAACCCAATTCCTTTAAAATGTGCTTGAGGGCTGCATGCCCAGAGCCCTTCCGTGTATCCCCTTCTGCTCACAGAGCCCGCTGGCAGCTCCTGATGCCCTGAGACAACGGGTTAGT
>VXBW01005340.1:211611-223677 GCA_013400375.1 Thinocorus orbignyianus
AAACCGGCGCTGAGCCTTCCACGGGGGCTCCGGCAGTGCAGGATAAAGTGCGGCAGGGGCTGGACGCCCTGAAGAAGGCGGCAGCTATGGTGGCGCAGCTGGACTTGTTCAGGTGAGGGGAGGAACGGGCCTGGGCCTGGGCCCGGGCCGGGGGCGGGCAGCCAGGCCGCACAAGGGTCTTTCATGCGGGAAAGGGAAAGGTTAATGTGGTCTTTAGAATCGTAGAATCACAGAATGGTTAGAGTTGGAAGGGAACTTAAAGATCGCCCAGTTCCAACCCCCCTGCCCTGGGCAGGGACACCTCCCACCAGACCAGGTTGCTCCAAGCCCCATCCAGCTTGGCCTTGAACCCCTCCAGGGATGNCCTGCTGGTCACTTTTCTTTTGCTGCAGCCCAGGCTGGGGTTGGTTTCTGGGCTGCCAGCGCGCACTGCCGGCTCATGTTGAGCTTCTCATCCAGGAGCACTCCCAAGTCCTTCTCCTCAGGGCTGCTCTCCAGCCATTCTCTGCCCAACCTGTATTTGTGCCTGGGGTTGCCACGTCCCAGGTGTAGGACTCTGCACTTGGCTTGGTTGAACTTCATGCCATTTGCCTTAGCTCACCTCTTCAGCCTGTCGAGGTCCCTCTGGATGGCATCCCTTCCCTCCAGCGTGTTGACCACGCCACCAAGCTTGGTGTCATCGGCAAACTTGCTGAGGGTGCACTCTATCCCACTGTCCATGTCTCTTTCTCCTTTAACAGTGAGAACGAGGAGCTGGAGGAGATCGCCTCGGCTGACCTGAAGTACCTGCTGCTGCCCGCCCTGCTGGGGGCCCTGACACTCAAGCAGGTTGACCTGAGCAAGAGGCTGGAGCACCTGGAGAGCGCTCGGGCTCAATTCTGGCGTTTCCTCAAGCTCTGCAGCAGCTATGGGCTGGGCAGCTTCCACCTGCCCCCCGCCAGCCCCCTGGGAGAGGAAGATGCCGGGAGCCAGTCCCCTGGAGGTCCCCCTTCCACCCAGCCCAACCTGGTGGCCATGGCGACAAGCAGACAAGCCAAGATTGAAAGGTGAGGTGTTTGCTCTGCGGTGTTTAAAGGGTTCGGGGGGTCGGTTAAGGAAAAGGAGAGAGCTTGAGGGTGTGGGGTTGTCCTGAGAAGGTTGTTGTCTCAGGAGAGAACAGGTTCCCTTGATACTAGAATGTTTCAGTCTTTAAACATTTGAGATACACACCGTGTATTACTTAACAGCGTTGGACTGTGCACAGGTTGGAGAGATGTATTTATGTCCTTAGTGTCTGGTCTGTGAATAAGAACAGTGCAAAAACTCTTACGATTAGTTCTTTCATCACTGCTAACTGTGTAAAACCACTCACGTTAGGAGTCTGCTACCAATGAGCTTGTTAGATCTTTAAAACCGAGGTGTTTAATGCCCCTTTGCCATGCTTTAGTTGGGAATTTTGACAATCAAGTACTGTATTGTGGTAGCCCAAACCGAGCTCAAGAGCTGTTCAAATTGGACAAAGACAGAAGTAGGATTTATATGCTGGAGAGCAACCTAGCTGAGGTGGGTTTGGGATACCAGAATAGATCCGGGTTGGTGCAGCAAAGCCTGTTCATCACAGGCCACTTGTCAGCAGTCTTGGAGCTGTGCATCACCTCCTGAATCCGAGTGAGTTTTGTCAGTGCTCAGGCAGGGCTTTGGTTGTGTGTGAATTCCCCTCGCTGACAGCTTGGGTTTCGCTGTGCCGTGACTCCTGCTTGAAGAGGAACAGGAGAAGCCTGCATTGTGAGCTCTGTCGCAGGCAGGTTAGTACTTGATGAGGGCAAGACATTGCAATTATGTTTGCTTTCAGTAAAACACATCCAGACTGTGTGAACAAAATATTCCAAAGAAGGCCTGTATCGTCACATGGGCTCCAGACTCCTCTCGTCTTGAGAGCTCTCTGAATGAGCTCATGCTGAGGGCTGGAGCACCTCTCCTGTGAAAAAAGGGTGAGAGAGCTGGAGGTGTTCAGCCATTTAATGTGTGGGTCCTCCTCACACAAGTTGGATCTCAAAAATTTGAGGAACTTTATGAATATCTGGGATTTGCTTACCCTAATCAATACTGGTCAGCAAGTGGCATCTCTGAAAAGCAGCTGAAAAGGGGATTGGAGCAGGAGGTAACTCTCCAGCTCCATTTGGAAATAGAAAATTGTTTCTTTTCATAAGCTCTGTGTCAGGGCTGGGCAAGAGAAAGGTCATTTAATGATCTCGTGTTGTTCTCCTGGAGACAGATACAAGCAGAAGAAAGAACTGGAGAACAGGTTGGCCTCTATGGGAACCTTTGTGGAGAGCGGGCAAGCGGATGAGGAGCAGATACGGGAGTTTTACATACTGCAAATCCAGAAGTGGATCAACACCAGCCTTGAGGAAATTGAGAGTATTGACCAAGAAATGGTCATCCTGAGGAGCAGAGGGACAGGGAAACAGGTATGAGATCTTGCACTGGGGTTAGTTAGACATGAGGGTAGACACTGTTGGGAGTTAATGATCCTCAGAGGAGTTCAGTAGCAGGGTTTCCTAAGTTTTATTCTGTGAATTCTTGATTGAAATTTAGCTCAAGGACAGCACAAGCAGATGGGGTTTGGTTTAATTCTGAAAGGGCAATGGTCTGATTTTTTGGATTAATCACTGTCCAGTGCTACCATGTGTTCTAGACAGCCACGTCTTGTGAAATGCTAGACCAGCAGAACCAAACCAGTCTGCACGCAGAGGCTTTTCCACACTTTGCCAGGCCCTTAACTCTAAAGAACTAAATCCTTTTGTAAATTAAAAGAAGACCCTTGTGGGTGTTTTTTCCAAGCGTATGCTTCTGGTAGGGTGTAAAGATGCCCGTTCTGAAGTCTAAAAGCTTCTCAAAGACCTGCAATTCCTGGATGGAATAGTCTTCCTGGACTTTGTGTTACTCACCTACAATGTCTGTCAAGAAATAAGAAAAAATAAATCATAATGTGCTGACACCGCCCATCGCCCAGCTTTGTTGGCACAGCTGGTTTGTGCAGTTTGTTGTTGGCACTGCAGAACCCTGCTCTGGGTGATACCATCAGGAATGAGGAGCTCTGCTTGCTTCAGAATGTACTGTGTTTGATCCCTGGGAAAATATAAGCTATATTTCATGCTTTGATCTGAGCTGATCTGGTTTAGCTCTGTCAGCTTTTCCGCTTTGATCAGACAGGGTGTAACAAAGGCACAAAAAGAAGTGATTTGTCAAAGCTCACAGATGGAGTTCGTGATTTAAACTGGATTAAGCCCTGAATTGTCCGTCTTGGGATGGTGTTTTGACAGCAGAGGCATTTCTCTTCTACCAGACTTTAAAGAACTTGTTTGGGGTGGGAAGCAGAGGAGGGGATTCTCATCTACAGGGTTATCTTGTGACTGTTGTTTGCATCTTCAGCCTTCAGCACCACCACACGGTACTTCTCGGCAAGTCAGGACTCCAATGAAACCTTTTATTCTTACCCGGGATGCTGCTCAGGCTAAGTATGTTATTTTTCTGAGTATTTAGATGCAGTGTGATGCAGTTTTCTGTACTCACATCAAACCTAAAAGAGTCTTTCAAATGCAGAAAAGCAGTTGTTCCCTTCAGGAACCATGTCACGTCGTGGTGGCTCATGCTCTGCTTCTGCACAGGGGTTGGGGGGGGAACATTTAATGCATTTCTTCCCCTTTCTCTCATTTTTTTTCCTCTTGCCAAAGTGCTGCAGTCCTTTGGCTGATCCTGTTTCCTCCTATGGGGTTGGCAGAAGAGAAGATTGTGCTGAGCAAATATTACTGTGTTAGTTTATGGGCCACGTGCTCGCTGTTTGGTGAGCAGTGGAGAGGCGAGACTTATCTGCCCCTCTAACGTCTGCGTGATACGACAGGATTGTTCCTCACTGTTCAAAACAAAGAGCCCGCCAGTGAAAAAGCCCACGTGGTCTCTTAATCTGAAGTAAACTCTGCAAGATTTCAGTAAATTGAAATAAGTGATCTCAGGGGCTGGAGAGATGTGATACTTCACAGAGAATTGTCAGTCACAATAATAACACGTTTTAACCCTAAGGCTTTCCCTGGGGGATCAAGATCTTAACACTTTGTGAGACTCTTGCAAGGAACATGGCAGCAAAACCATAAAATGGGATAGAAAGCAGATTTCTTGTCATCCTTTTGACACTGTTTGCCCTTCTCTATATTTGTTTAGCTAAGCAGTGCCTAATTCAGCTCCTGGGGGGCTCCTCAGCAAGCTGTGCCTGCAAATAGTTCTCCTTTGGGCTAGAGAAGCGAGTTGGGGTCTGAGGATTAGAACAACCCTCACCTCTAAACCAGCAGGATGGACTTTTAAATGCCATTAGGGCTGAGCTATTAGCAAGTCTGTTGTTTCTGTAGAAATAAGTTTGTTCTCAAGCCCTCCTTTCTAACATACCTTATATTCAACATAGAAAGGTCATGGAACTGTTGGAACAGGTCCAGCGCAGGGCCACCAAGATGNTATTCGTACAAAATGGAGTCGAGGGTGGTTCTGTGCATGGTTTTTTTATGTTTCTGCTCATTTATAGCAACGTAAAGTATCATCTTTGACTTTGTCTTTCTCTCCCCATAGAGTGTTTGGTGCTGGGTATCCTGGGCTGCCCACCATGACCGTGGATGACTGGTACGAGCAGCGCAGAAGGCAAGGAGTGGTGTCAGGTCAGAGCACCCCTCAGAGAGCACCAGGTAGGGAGCAGCAAAGCAAAGATTAGAACAGAGAATTTGGGAAGCTTCTGAAGGAGAAGGGTGAGCAGGGATGGGTTCAGAATATAAAACACCCACTGACTGAGAAAAATCCAGCTCCTGCTTTATTAGGCTGTGGGAATAACTGGATTTCTAGGCTGTTCTTTGGTAATTCCAGTTCTCTGTCTGAACTGGCTCCTGGCAGGGCTGCTCTTTTCAGAACTTAACCAGGGATCTTCCACTGCCCCTCACTCCTCTTCTTGCCCCTCAGCAGGTGTAAGTGATGAAGAGTTCCAGAAGCAGCAGCAGGAGAAAAAAGAAGAGGAGGATGATGAGGAAGCTCTTCAAAAAGCTCGGAACTGGGATGACTGGAAAGATACTCACCCGAGAGGCTACGGCAACCGGCAGAACATGGGGTGATGCTCTCACCGCAGAGGGAGCAGGGCCTGGAAATCCTGTAAGAATTGCCTGTGTCCTGGAGATATGGGAGCAAATACACTGTACATACGGGGAGGGATCCGTGGCTTCTCTGGGAGGCACCAGAGTCAGAGGAATAAATGTGACAGTTGGGTTTGGTTTACATTTACTGGTCATGTACAGTGACACCACGGAGCTCCTCTCAGGCGGAGCTCTTTCCAAGGGATCAGGCTGCCTCTGTTCTCCCAGTCAGAGGAAGTCCTTGAAAGAAAAGGATATGAATTTGGAAAACTGCTCTTTGTATTGTGGGTGGGTGTATTTATTTATTTTTTGTTTTCCTCTATATTTTAAGCAAAATAAAATCTCTCATGCTGCCTAGTTCTTGCTGTGGAAATCCCTTGCTCTTCATCCTAGGTTCTTCCAGAGGTTCCCAGCAACCAAGGGAGTTAGGGATGGGAAACAGGCAGTGTCAGATACCTGTTTTTCAGCCAAGGCTTCTGAACACCCCAGTTTACAGTGTCACCTCCTCAGGGAAGTCTCTGTGCAGCCAGCTGCTCGGTGGCTTTTCCACAGGCTTGTCCCACTGTTCCTCCCTGCATGGGGTGACCTGAAGTGTTTGGGATTACTTTTATTTTGATTTTTTTTGTTGATGTTGAGTAGATCAGTTATTTCAAGGGCAGTGTTGTGAAGTTCTGATGCTACCCATAGTACAAATGCCTTAAGAGGGATGTTTGTCCTTTTGCTTAGAGTAATATGGGGTCTGCATGGCTTATAACATACATAATCATAGAATCACAGAATGGTCAGAGTTGGAAGGGACCTTAAAGATCATCAAGTTCCAACCCCCCCTGCCCTGGGCAGGGACACCTCCCACCAGACCAGGCTGCTCCAAGCCCCATCCAGCCTGGTCTTGAAGTAGTGCACTGGTTGTTAGTGTGCTCTGAAATCTATTTACAGAATAACCCTAAAAAACGGAACTTGATGATCTTTAAGGTCCCTTCCAACTCTAAGCATTCTATGATTCTATGAAAATCTTGTTTGGATTCCTCCAGAAGTAGCTTAAATAGGGACTGGCACCAGGCCTGCACTGAGTGAAAAGGGAGGACGCGACTGGTTTGCCATACTTGGCACTGACCCACAGCGTGGCCGCCGCATTACTGGGCAAGAAAGCTTTTGTTGTGTTTGGTTTTGGGTTTTTTTTTAATTATTGAAGTTGGAAATTATTAAAGCTGGAGTTGCCCAGCATGGGCTGGCACCTGTGACTGCGGTTTTTGTAAACCTGGTACAGATGTTAGGATGAAAAACCCAAGGAAAGCATCACCGCTGCTTGTGCGTGTGACTGTTACCTGGAGCAGGACACAAGGCATTGACTCCCTCACCAGTGGGATCCTGAAAGAATTTGGAGATTTTCCTTCCTTTTGGCATGATTCAGACACACCTGAGGGGCCGAGTAAGCTGCAGGAGAGCTTAGGCATTTCATATACAGCAACTTTGGCTGCACTTAACTTATCTACATCTGTGAAGCTGTTGCACCCTTCTTTCCAGATACTGCGCCTCCACACTCTACAAAAGCAGATACTGAGGTTCTGTGGGTTCCAACCCTCTCCTGTGAAACATCTTTTTAAGAACACACACAATCCTCTACACATACTTATCCCTTTCCTGCGTTCAATGTGAGCTGGCTCTTCAACACCAGTGCTTCTGGAGAGGCACATCTTGAGAAGTAGCTCTGGTGAATCAGACACTGTGGATTTTTACTCTTCCTCTGGCTGTTGGCCTGAAGCTCCATCTTGGGGCTGCTCCTGCTGCATTTGTTTCCTTTTCTTCTTACTTCTTACTGTTGGAACAGGTCCAGCGCNTCAGGGGGGTTGGAACTTGATGATCTCTAAGGTCCCTTCCCACTCTAACCATTCTATGATTCTATGATTCTACTTCTTCCCCCTAGGCTGTGCTCCTGGGGGTGGGGAGGTGCGAGTGGGCATGCCAGTGGTCCTCACAGCGGTGGAAGAGGAGGTGACAGTGCTGGATGGCGGGGCTGAGGGTCAAGGCCTGTCTGGCAGGTTGTGTTCCCAAATTATGGAGTGGGAGCATTGGAGATGACGTTTTTTGGGCGGCCCTGGAGGGGAGTCACTCTGGCAGAGTGCGACAACGGTTTGTGAAATACCCAAAGCTGGACAGTACCATTCCCTGGGGGAAGGTGGCCACCACCGTGCCACCACTGGTGCTGGCAGTGGTGGCTTTTTGAGCCGCGGTGGTTGCCCTTCTGGTCGGCAGCTCCTCACCCCTCGGCACGACTCCTCATCCCCCCAAAGGTCATCAGCACTTCTCCTTGCTCTGCGAGCCGTGGGTGGAGCTGCTCTGCTCCCCTCCACAGGGGACAGTTTACCTTGGATCAGCTGCTTAAACCAGCTGGATACACAATCAATTGCTCTCCGGTATTTCCAAACTCATCTCTTAACCTGCGGGACCAGGCTCTGGCGCGGAGCTCCTTGCCACCATGAAAACAATCATTGCAGCCTGTTCCCAAAATCTTAGTGGTAAGATTATTTCCAAAGGGGGTTTAATGGTTTCTGATGATGCTCCGGCGTTGCGAGGAGCCAGTCGGGCAATTAGAGTTTGTTGTGACTATTGTCTTGTTTGCTTGAAGACTGCTCAGGGGAAAGGGAGGTGTTGGGAGCAATTTGGGGTGAGGAGCACCAGAGGAAAACATAGAGTTGCTCAAGAGGAATGAAATTTCTGACAATGCCTTCAGTAACGTTACTCCCGTGAGATGCTCTGGGGTACTGCAAATCCCCCTTCGTCTTTTCCTCGCTGTCCCGGGGCCACCAAGTCCCGGTTTCTAGGTTTGTAGAGCCTCCTCTCACCCTGGTTCCTGGGGCTTCTCCCTTTTCTGCCTGCGGTCTGGACATTCATGGAGTGCTTGGGGCGGGGTGGGGAGCTAGAAAAAGGAACTAAAAAAAGCAGCTGTTTGGTAGGCACAGATTTGCTGGGCAGAGCTCTGCGGCTTCCCTGGAAGAAACAAAAATGGGATGTTGGGAAGTTGTCAGCAGAGGGGCTTTGGGGGTGCTGGGCTGCTGGGGGTATGGAGAGGAGTGGGGAGGAATCGCTTAAAGCATGGCACGCGGCTGGGGGGAGAGGGAAAACTATTCCTCCATGCTGGTGGTGGCTCCAGTGTTTATTTCAGTTGTCCCAGTCGTGGTTTGGATGGAGCTGGGAAGAACTGAACCTGTACTGGGGTTTGATGGTTCTCCTCTGACTTGGGGGTCCAGCTGGAGACCCAGGAATCCCCATCCTGGGGAGTCATAGAGACAGGTCTGCTCCTGTCTCACTCTGAGCATCTGTCTATCTGGCCAACATGCTGATTTTGGGTTGTTTTCCCAAGAAAACAAGGCTCTTGTAACGCTTGTAGCAGTTGCAGTGGTGGCCATGCCAGGTGGTCTCAGCCACAGAGGACCTTTGGCCAGGAGCAGTGGGCTGGTGGGACCGGCGCCTCTGGTCCATTTCGGGGAGGAGGGATGGGGCCGTGTGTGGAGTTTGGATCCTGGCACCCAGCCTGGGTTGGTTAATGGTTCACCAAGGTTGGCTAGAGGGAAAGGGGTGGCGGAGGGAGTGGAGCAGCCATGGGCTGTTGGACTGTCCCTCATGGGAGTCAAGGCTCAGTGGGGACGGTCAGCCTCGGCCACCCTGGGTTGGCCACTGGCCACTGTCCTTGGGGGCAGACACTGCCCCACGCCTCCCTGCTGTGTCAACTGAGAAATCCCCAAACTCTGTGAGCATGGACACCACCAAGGAGGGCACGGGAAAGGTCCTGGCCTTCAGGGACCTTGGCACAATGCAAGACATGCCGTTCTGCTCGGCTCTGCTGGTGCACCCAGGCCCATGGAGATGCCTGGGCTGAGGGGCACCCAACCTGCCAGCTGGCCCCTGCTCATAGACAGGGACACCTCCTGGAATCATCCAGAGCTCTCTGGAGATTAGCCTGGAATCATAGAATAGAGTTGGAAAGGGCCTTCAAGACAATCTAATTCCAATCCCCCTGCCATGGGCAGGGACACCTCCCACCAGACCAGGTTGCTCCAAGCCCTGTCCAACCTGGTCTTGAACACCTCCAGAGGGAGAGGGCATCCACAGCTTCTCTGGGCAACCTTGGCCAGGGTCTCACCACTCCCATACTGAAAGATTTCTTCCCAATCCCCAATCTAGATCTACTCTTTTCTAGTCTGAAGCCATTACCCTCACCCTATCACCACCCCACCTCATCCTCCTTCACTCAGCTGCTTCATCTTTCCCATCCTACCTCTTGCTTCATCCCCGTATCCCAATCTCACCGCCAAGGGCACTACCAGTCTGAGACACAACCCCACCATGGCTAACTGGGACAGCATTTGTGCAAACCATGCTGTTTGGGGCCGGGTGCCATGTCCCTCCTTGCAGGCAGCCGCGCCAGTGTCCGGGCCGCCCTGCACACCCTGCTTGCAGCACGATGGCCCTCGCAGCGGGATGTCCGCTCCTGGATCCAGCTCCTCTCCGTCCTGCAGTGGGTGCTCAGCTTCCTCCTGCTGGGTAAGTAGGGGTCTCCAGGGGGGGTTCCAGTGGGGTTGGACATGCACCCGCTCACCCCTCATCCCTGGCTCTTGCAGGAGCCGTCAGCCTGGTGATCCTCATCTACCTGGTGTTCACCAGCTTCTGGCCCATCTCTGCTCTCTACCTGGCCTGGATCATCTTCGACTGGGACACACCAGAGAAAGGTGGGAATGGGCAGACCCCCAACCCCGTTTTGCAGCAGGATGGGGCGTAGGGTTCCCCCAACTTTCTCTGGGTCCATCCAGACACAGGAAACAGGGAGCACTGAGTCCCACCTTCTCTTTCCCTCCTCTCCCCCATCATTGTCATGGGAAGAGGGATGGGTTGGGTCCACAAGGAGTGTTTCCCATGGGTCCTGCCACCATGTTTCATCTGTGGTCCCTCCCTGGTTTGCAGGTGGCAGGAGGCTGCCATGCCTGCGGCGATGGACTGTGTGGAGGCATTTTCGGGATTATTTCCCCGTGAAGGTACTGTGCGGGGTGCTGGGATGGGACATTCATGCAGGTGGTGGTACTACCCAAAAGGATGTGCCACCATTATGTCCCCCTGACACTGTTTTGTCCCCACAGCTGGTGAAGACGCACGACCTGTCCCCTAGCCACAACTACATCATCGGCTCCCACCCCCACGGCATCCTCTGCGTCGGAGCCTTCTGCAACTTCGTCACGGGCTCCACAGGCTTCGAGGAGATGTTCCCGGGCATCCGGCCCTCCCTCACCACCCTGGCCGGCAACTTTCGCCTGCCCCTCTTTAGGGAGTACCTGATGAGCGGGGGTGAGGGTCCATGGGCAGCGGGGCGGGCAGCTGCCTGCCACCCTGCCCTCACGGGCACCCCCAAACCATGGTTGGTTGGTGATGTGCTGGGACAAGTGGGTGTCCTGGGGATGCCCCCCATGCCTGCCCTGCTCCTGCCCACCTCGGTGGGCAGAGCACAGAGGGGACAATGCACATGGTCAAGGAGGGTTCCACAGGGGTTCCCTGTCCCATCTGTGGGATGGGTGGCCTCTGTACTCCCCAGAAGTAGGCATGGCAGGTGTGGTACCCTACCTGCACCCTGTCTGAACTCCACCCTCACCTTGCTTGCACCCTGCCCACACCATACCTACACCCTACATGTACCCTACTTTCACCCTGGCTGGGTGGGGCCCCCATGAGCTCTCCCGCAGCAGGGGGAGCCCTTGCACTGTCCCTTGCATGGTTCCTCCAGGAATGCTCCTGTGTGGGGTCAGCCATGGGGTTGTGTCCCACAGCACCCATGATCTTGTTCCACCACAGGCCTGTGCCCAGTGACACGTCGTGCCATCGGGCACCTGCTGTCCAAGAATGGCACCGGCAATGCGGTGGCCATCGTCATTGGTGGCGCGGCTGAGTCGCTCTCCTGCCGTCCCGGTGTCACCACACTCATCCTGAAGAACCGCAAGGGTTTCGTCCGCATGGCCCTACAGCACGGGTGGGTCACGGGCACCACCACCGCGGGGGTCTGGGTGTCCCAGCACACCATCACCACCCACCATGTCCTCTCCACAGGGCCTACCTCGTCCCCTCCTTCACCTTTGGGGAGAATGACCTTTTCCGCCAGGTGGTTTTTGAGGAGGGCAGCTGGATGAGGAGCATCCAGCAGCGCTTCCAGAAGATGATGGGCTTCGCTCCCTGCGTCTTCTATGGTCGAGGTCTCACCTCCATCCGTTCCCGGGGCTTCCTACCCTACGCCAGACCCATCACCACCGTGGGTGAGCATCACCCTTTGGGGCAGAGGGGCAGAGGAGGACATCCTGTGATGGGTGGCACTGGAAGGCAACGTGCAGCTCATGTCCCTGATGAGCTGAACACGCCCTCCCACCCACCACCCTGACCTTCCTCCTCTCCTTGGCAGTGGGGGAGCCAGTGACAGTGCCCAAGATCGAGGACCCGAGCTGCGAGGTGGTGGACATGTACCATGAGATGTACATCCGCTCCCTGCTCAAGCTCTTCAACGAGAACAAGACCAAGTATGGGCTGTCGGAGACAGATGAGCTGCACATCCTCTGAGCACCGCCAGCGCCGGTGGCCAGATCCTGACTCACAAGGGGGGATTTCACCTTGCGGGTGGGGATTTCAGCCAGCCCGGCACCAGGGACACGTGGGGGATGGTCCCCACTCCAGCCCCCTGCTCCTCCAGCTGAAAAACCTGAGCAGGAGGTGGGAGGAAAGGAGGAAGCGAGGGGAAAGGGGGGATTGGGAAAGAGTCCCTCTCAAAAGGGGTTTGGAGGGGCTGCAGGTGACACAGCTGTCCCCCAAGGACATGGGGCTGGTGGTGGGGAGCTGGCACAAGGCTGGGGCCCAGCAATGGGCACAGTCCCCCCAAGATAACCAGAAC
>VXBW01005340.1:223704-255573 GCA_013400375.1 Thinocorus orbignyianus
AAGGAGGTGTCATGGGAGGAGGGAATGAGATGGACTCTTTGGACTGGCATCCCGACAGCAAGCAGGACTGGGCTGGGGAGACATTCCTCCAGGGTAGAGGGGACACTCCTGGATTTGGAGATCCATGGAAGTGGCCTCAGCTGGGACCATGGAATCTTGGGTAAGGGGTGGGTGCTGCCCTGGCCCCAGATGAGCCTTTTCTGCCACCTCTGTACCCAATACAGATTTCCAACTCCCCCCACCACTGTCTGTGTGGATCAGAGGCACCATGACCATACCCCAGTTGGGTGGACATACCACCCACCTGTGTCCCCCCTCCCTGGCAGTCCCATCCCTGGGGATGGAGATATGCTTGATGGGGACCCTTGCACCACTCAGGTGTGACCAAGCATCTTCAGGTCCACCTGGAGAACGTTGGCTATCAGGGGAGGGGAGGTGCTGCAGCTGCTCTTACTGGGTTAACCGGGCTTAGGAGGGCTGTTGGTGTCTCTCTGCTTTCAGCTCAGCGGTGAGTGAGGGGCTCTCTGGAGGTCCAGTGGGATGGGGGAGGTCCCTGGTGCCTTCTCCTTCCCTGAGTGACCTGGGTTGCTCCTGGTGGGATGTGGCTGGCGCCATGGCTGATGGGTGACATCCCAATGATGCCATGGGCTTTCCTTCCCTGGGCATGTGCTGGGAGGACTCCTAGGGAGGGGGTAGTGGTGGTGGAGGGCAAACCTGTCCCAGGGCTCCCGGTGGTGGGGAGAGCCTTGTCACATCCCTTCCTGGGCTGGTGTGGGAGGGTCAAGAGTGCTGATAGCTATCTCTGGTCTGCTCCTCTCTGCGCAAGAACTCAGTCAAACAAGAGGGCTGGGTAAACATTTAGAAAGCAAACACCCATAAAGGCAGATTTCTGAGGACTCTCCCATCGCCGTGGGTGTCACCACTCCAGCCCCTCACCCCAAACCTGACCCGGCACTAAGGTGGTGGGTGGCTTTTCTCTGCTCTCAAATGCTTTCTGGGATGAGGGTGGGCATCTCATCCCTCTTCCTTCTGCTACGAGGGAGAACAGATCTGGGTGTAGAGAAAATGGAAAGGGCTTTATTGGGGGATGATGGGCAGTAAGCACCCTGTGCTGTGTCCCTCCCTGCCTCTCCCAAAGTCAACAGTGTGACAGGGACATCTCAGAGAGCTTCTGCCAGGCACGCAGGTGACCCAGTGTCAGACCATCCCCAGGTTCAGTACTGTCCCTGTACGTTGCTGCCAAGCAGACTAGAAAGGCTGTGCAGCCCCAGGGAGGGACCAGTGTCCCTTCTCTTTAATGACCTGCCAGCCCCCACATGTCCATGGAAGCATCTTGGAATGGGACATGCCCTATCCCAAAGTGGCTTTCTCAGCATCCTTCCCATTCCCACAGGTGGGAAGGTGGCTCTCCTGTCCCAAGCAGTACTGTCACCCTCCTCCTACCACATCCCAGGGCAGGGTGGGGACAAAACCCCCTGGCCACCCATCCTCAGCCTTCAGCAGGAGCAGCTTTGGGGACCTGAGGGTGCCCACACGGCGCCTGGAGGGGCTGTGACTTGTGGAGAACAAGGATAAGGCTACTGTAACCCCCCATTGTCCTCTTGGCACCCGCCTCTGCTCCGTGCTGTCCCTGTGCCTGGGGTGTCACTGGAAGCGTGGCTGCCACCTGTGAGGTTGTCTGTGGCAGGGGACACCAGGGCCAAGTCACACGTTGGTACGGGCCGGAGCCGATGGCCTGGACCCCGTCGTAGCCGGCCCCGGTACTTGTCCCCAGCCATGAAGTACAAGATGGGGTCAAGGCAACTGTTGATGCTGGCCAGAGGCCGTGTGATCTTGTAGGTGAAGTTGATGATGTTCAGGGTCCAGCAGTCAGCTTGGAAGTAACGGGAGGTGTAGTAGAGGGTCCGGGTGATGTGGAAGGGCACGAAGCAGATGGCAAAGACGGTGAGCACAATGATGATCATCCTGATGGAGCGCTTCTTGTAGGAGGGCATTCGGGGGTTGGGGTTGGAGAATCTGGACTTGCCAAGACTCTTGGCCATCAGGCAGTAGCAGAAGACAATCACCAGGAAGGGGATGCCGAAGAGGAGGGCCATGACAGAGGAGCTGTAGTGCACATAATGGTCAAACTCCTCAGGCCTGGTGGTGTCATGGCACAGGGTACTGTTTTCCTTGGAGCTGGTGGTGACAAAGACAAGGTTGGGGATGAGGCAGATGGTGACAACAAGCCAGGCGGCCACACAGATGATGCGGGCGTGCTTTGTCTTTACCCACTTCAGGGAGCGGATGGGGTGGCAGATGCCCATGTAGCGGTGGACACTGATGCATGTGAGGAAGAGGATGCTGCTGTAGAGGTTAGCGTAGAAGAGGAAGCGAACAATCTTGCAGAGCCATTTCCCAAAGGGCCAGTTGTTGCGGTCAGCGTAATAGTAAACCAGGGTGGGAAGGGAGAGAACGTAGAGTGTGTCGGAGACAGCCAAGTTGAACATGTAGATAGTGGTGGCATTCCATGGCCTCATCCTGGAGATGAACATCCAGATGGCCCAGGAGTTGAGAGGCAGCCCCACCACGAAGACGATGCTGTAGGAGACGGGCAGCAGGATGAACTTGAACTCCTCGTTGAAGACGCACTTGGGCTCCGATGCCGCGGTGGTGTTTTCTCCTGGCCAGGGAGCTGCCGTTGGTGTCCACAGGGCAACTGGGAAGGTCCTCACTGAAGTGGCCATGTTCTCCAAGCCAGATCTAGGGGAGCAGTTAATAAAAGCGCATTAGCCGTTGATCCCGACCATTGTCAGGCACAAAGCGTGGAAGGGAGCCAAAGATGCCAGATTTTCCCCCCCTCCAGGAGCTCCGGCCACTTTGATGGTTCTCTGGTTTTTCTCAGCCGGCGCGTTCGGGCCTCGCGGGGAGCCGAGGGAGGCTTGACAAATCCTCCCCTTCGCAGCCCCCGCAATGACACCCGTTAATCATCCCTTTGAGCAGCGCGCAGTGACACCAGCGCCGCGTGGAGCCAGGAAGCGTGCCTGAGACAGAGGACCGCGCCGGCCCCGCCGGCCAGCAGCCCCACGGCGCGCCGAACAATGAGACCTTGATGAGCAACAGCAGCCCCCGGCCGGTGCCAGCGCAGCCTCTTGGAAGCCGTCTCAGCCTAATTGGCACCATCCTGACAATGCTGCTCGTCCCAGAGGGCTCCTTGACAGAAGAAAGGCGGGAGGAGAAGAAAGGCTTGTCTGGGGGAATATTATGGCCCGGAGAAATCCTTGGGGGGCTGTTAAAGGAGCCTTTGGGAGAGAGCGTCCCTGGATGGTGAGGGGCCTCCAGCTGGCTGAGTATTCTCCGTAGGAGAGGAATGATCTAAACCCTGCGGAGAGGAGCTGCTCCAGAGCCAAGTCCCAGCCCAAGACAGTGCAAGTTAACAAGGCAGACGTTTTCTCCTCACACAGCGTTAGGATCAAAAGCTGGGATCTGCATCCTCCTGGCAAATCAAGACCCAGGGCTGAGGTATGAGGGCAAGTTGATAAGGGTAGAAATCATCCCTCAGGATGTCTAAAGTTCAGAGCCCACCCCTCCAGAGGGAAGAAGGAGCTTCTGCCATCATCATGGTGTCCAGCAAAAGTCTGGTGAGGGCTGCCCACACCTTGGCACCTCCACGCCCACCAACATCCCTGGAGAAGCGATTTCGGAGTGGCTGCTTCTACCAAACGAGGGTGGATGCTTGAATGAGTAACCTGAGAGCAGGAGCTTCTGCCACGCTGCTGGCAGAGATGAAGGTGCAGCCAAAAGCCATGTCTGACAGAGGGAGAGTTTGGGTGTCTCCAGTTTCTGCTGATCCAGGGCTCACCCAGGAGGTGATGGGTGCCAGGACAGAGGAGGACCTGGGGCTCAGGGAGATGATGCATGTTTATGAGATGTTGGTGGTGGTGGTACGAGGTGAAGGCAGCATCCTCTCAGGCTCCTTCATCCCTTGGCTCCCTCATCATCCCCCTCCTGTTTGCCTCTTGCCTTTGCCACGGAGATGAGCAGCCTGGTGGCTTCTTGTGGCAAGCGTCATCGATAGGAATATCCTGTAGGGTGTATCCATCGGGTGAGCTGAGCTGCAATCCATCCTCTCCTTGCAAAACCTCACCTGGAGAGACATCCCTGAGTTTACAGAGATGATCATAAACGAATCAGCAGGCAGACGGGTGGCCAGAGGAATGTCCCCTCGGTGCCACACGCACCTCCACGTGCTCTGTTTGAGTTGTGGGCTGAGCTGCAGCTTCAGGCTCATGTCAAACACCCTGCAGCTTCCTTCCCACAGCAGGCTGGCTTTATTACAGGGATGAGTTCAGAGAGCAACAGGCAGGTCCTGATCAAACATTAACAGTGGGAAGAACTTGCTCTCTTTTCCCAGCACCAGGAAGGAAAAAACAACTGGTATGAAACCCTGAGCCTCCGGGCACTGGTGCAAGTGGTGGTCTCATGGGGCTGGCTCTGCTGGTGGGAGAACCGTTGTGCTGTGTCTCCCCAAGCCAAGACACTGCCAAGGAGACAAGGCACCAGGAAATTTGTTTTCCTTTTCTAACCTCTGGGTGCAAGTGAGCATGAAGCCTTGAATCTGACGGGACCGTAGGTGCTGCAGGGTTCAGTGACCAAAGCCAATGGCCATGACACAGATCAACAAACAACTAAGATACGAAGAAGCCAATTAAAAAAAATAAAATAATAATCATCTGGTGTAAGAAAGGCAGAAGGGAAAATCCTGAGTAGCTGTGTGGTACCAAGCTGTTCAGAGGAGAGCACAGGTACAGGGCTTCTGGCAGCTGACGAAGCCTGAAAACAATCAGAGCTCAGCAGTGTGATTTAACCATTCCTGAGCAAGTTTCCTTTGGGGACCATCACCGAAAAATAAAAATGCAAAATAAGATGACATTTGGCAAGCTTTATCTCAACAGGTTTCCTGCTTCCTCATCTTAGTCACGGTCAAAATCAGTGCTTTAAATTACTGATTCACATCAGTCCACCCTGAGGACACGTCATTGCTGGACCCGTTCCTACCCCTTGCTGACATTCCCTGCAAGGCTGTCCCTGGCCACAGCCTCTCTGCTGTGGGCTTTTTCAAGGAGGGACCAGCCGTAGCCACAGGGTGGTCTGAGCCAAGCATTTGGGCTCTCTGCTGAGGCAGGAGATGGAAGACAATGCAGGGAAAGGCTGTGGAGCTGGCGAGGTGATGCCTGCTCCTGCCCTACCTGTTCTGTGGATGCACGAAGGCTGCAATGATGGGGAATTGGGATGGTGCCTGCAGGCTGACCTCCAGAAGTGGCCCAGGAAGCAGTGAGAGGGGTCCTGCAAATCACCCAGGTGTCCATCTGCCAGCAGAAAGGGGCAAGGGGTGGCCACGGGCTATGCATCAAGGGGCACGTGCTGCCCTTGGCCCTTTGCCGCAGGAAGAGGAGCTCTGCCCTGGCTCCCAGCCCCATGGCTGTGCCCAGCCTGAACCCATCCTGCAGCCCTGTGGGCAGCATCAACTCCACTGGGAGCCGGTGGCCACAACTAGCCCAGGGTGGCCCAGGCTGTGGGCCACAGGGATTTACGGAGGTGTTGGAAAGGTACCAATGAAATGAATGAGTGGGGCAGCATCTAAGGGCAGACTCTGCCCCAGAGCTGAAGTCCTGGAAGGATGGGACCAGGAGTCAGGGACAGTGGTGTAGCGGGTAGGAGCTCCAGAGAGTGGATTTTGGAGGGGAGCAAGCGGCCACTGAGGGACATGGGGTGAGCCCGGGGCTGGTTGCTGCTGGAGCACGGGAAAAACAGGGCTTTTCTTCTCGCCTAAGCTCTCGGAAATTGCAAAACAAGGGGAAATTATGCAAAACATCCTGCAGAAGGACCCTTGTCCCTAATCGCCACGTGGTTTTTTCAGCCAAAGCCCCGGCACAAGGGGAGCGTGACCTAATTTCTTTTCGATCCCTTTCTTGGGCTGCAAGAACAGCCAAAGCACGATCTGCCGGCGCTGCCTGGGCGCCGGTGCCTCCTCCCTGGGGACACCAGTGGGGTCGAGCACTTCCCTTGCTACCCACCATGTCCCTTGCTCTGAGGTGAACCCCTTTCTCAGCAGGGTGGGAGGCGAGGCTTTCCTTTCACCCTTGGGTGGGCTGTCCCTGTCCCGTTGCCCCGCAGGGAAGGGCAGGAGCCCACAGCATTGGGCTAAGCCTGGGGGCAAATTTGCCCCGTGAGAAGACAGAGATTTGGGGGATGGAGATAGTAGAATCATAGAATGGTTGGAGTTGGAAGGGACCTTGAAGACCATCAAGTTCTTAAAGATCATTGAGTTTGAACCCCCCTGCCATGGGCAGACCCCCCTGCTGTGGGCAGATGAAGATGAGAGAGAGGAGCTGGCTACACTGAGAAGGATGAAGGCCCTTAGTGACAGAGGATGGCAGTGGCATGTTAGGAAGGAGAATGCATGGAGGAATTTGAGGATGGTGGTTGAATTTGAGGATGGTGGTTGAATGAGAAGAACTGGTTGACCCCCCACCCCAAATCCATCCAGCCCTGTGAGTCCTACTTCTGTTCTTGAGGGGCAAAAGCTGCTTCCCATGGCCACCCCCTTCCCGGAGCCCAGCTGGGTTTGCAAGGCCATGGCATGGCCACAGCAGGACTACCCAAGCTACTGCCCTCCACCAGATATGGGCTGCCCCAGCTCACCTGCGGTCCTGGGCTGGGGTGGTTCTCAGGAGCAGGGCATCCCTGGGGAGCCCCAGTCTTCCATGGGGCTGGGGACCATGTTGGTGGGGTTGCAGGCTGCCCTTTGCCGTGCTGTGCTGTCTGTGCCCGCTCCCGGTCTCCCAAGGCTGGGAGCAAAGTGCCCGGGAGAGGCAGGGCTGGAGGCGGGCAGAGGCGGGGGCAGGAGCCCGTAGTGTCCCTGCCGGCGTCCCTGCCCGTGCCCACATCCCTGATAACCCCAGGGGCTGCCTGTGGGGCTCAACCCCAGCTGCCCCCATCCTCCCCATCGCCTGCAGAGGCTTTGGGCCACCTGCACCCCTCATCAGCAACCCCCCAGACATGGAACGTGTGTGCTTCACCCTTGGGTGACTGCCCTTTCCATAGGGACCCTTGGCCATGGGGACCAGAGTCGCTCACTCATGGGGACCACAGTCCCTCCTCACTTATGGGGACCACAATCCCTCTACCACATGGGCCATAGCCCTTCATCCATGGGCATGGCAGCCCCCTACCCATGGGGACCACAGCCCCTTGCCCACCCCCCAGGAACCTTCCTGCCTCACTGGGACCATGAGGATCCCGGCAGTGCCTGCACCCCAGGGTGCTGCCCTGCTGTCCCCCCAAGCTCTGCGGGCCACTCCTGGGGACAAAGGTGGCCACTGCCACCTTGAGGCCAGCCTGGGCATAGTGTCCCCAAAACCAGGGCCACACCAGGTGTCACAGCAGTTGGAGGACTGTTGAGTCCCATGTTTGGGTGGAGTGTCCACCACCAATCCCTGCTGAGCTGTGCCTGGTCCAGGAGGTTTAACTCTTCTGCGAGCATCCAGGTGGGCAAAGATGTCACCGTTAAGATGAAGGGGGTATGCTGGGAGGCCAAGGGATGCACCTTGGGATGTAGGGGACAGTGGACAAGAGAAGGAGGCAGCAAGAGGATGTTCAACTATGGAGGAAGAGCACAGGGGACTGCAGGTGTGCAGTGGTGGAACCATGTCTGTGGGACACTTGGCCTCAAGGGCTGGGGTTTGTGGAGTTTGAGAAGGAAGGGGGCAATGCTCCTGGAGCAGCCAAGGCATTGGAGCCAGCATTCTCTCCACCCAGCTCATCCCAGCACGCTCCCTCCTTGCCCCAGCACAGAACCAGGCGTTGGACACACACCCCCCGGGTGTCCCTGAGACTTTATTCTGAATGGAGACAGCAAGGGGCATCTTAGAAGGAGACGGCGCTGCAACCTCAGGAGTGGCTGCTGTAGAAGTCCTCTGGGAAGTCCATCAGGCCAGGGCTGAGCCCAGGGAGGAGGAAGCAGTTGCCATGGCCAAAAGCATGAAGGTACGTGGGGCTGCGCTGGCCACAGAGACACTGCTGTGACCTTGTGGGCTGCCTGAAGTGATTGAGCCTCGTGGTCCAAAGCACCCAGAGGTCCTCACTTCCCAAGAGGCCAGAACATCTCCCATGTCCCCCATCCCTCCTTGCTGGCGGGGCTCAGAGTGGTCCTTCCATTGCTTTGGGGAGGGAGGATGGAGACAGGCAGCAAGACCTGGAAAGTGTCTATCTCGATGGCCACAGGAGCTTCCTGAGACTTTCCAGTTGCTTACTGGTGGGAGTATGGCAAATAGATCCAGCCCGAGGTGGCCCTCTCAGCAGCTCTGTCTGCTCCAGGAGCTCCACAGAGGAGAGGACACGTGTGTGCTGGAGCAGGGATAGGTGCTCTAGGTACTGGGTCCGAGGTTGGCTCTCCGTGACAGCTTCACCGTGGCATCCTCGTCGAGTTTGCCATGGATGAGCTGAGGAGGAGGTGGGCTGAGCATCCCAGCCTCCAGCAGGTCCCATCCTGTGACATCTCTGTGCACGGGGCAAGGGGAGCCACCAAGAGGGAGCAAGGAGCCACATGACCCCAGGGCATCCATGGAGATGCAGGGACTTGGTATCCTCCTGTCCCTGCCCTGCCACATCCCCCTGCCCCCAGCCTCACCTCTCCTCACCCCTGGGGTGTGGAGCTCTGGCAGGGACACCAGGGCCACAGGATCTGCCCTGCACGGTGCTCCCCGTTCCAAGCTCCAGTGCCTGGGGGTACCTGAAGAACTCCAGGTGGTTCCAGCCATGCTCCTGCAGCCTTTCCTTGTCCTGCTGCAAGCCTAGGTGGCCCAGGCACCTGCCAACACCATGAGACCACTCCTCCCTGTCACAGGGCCACTGGGGAAAGAAGAACAAGGACATACACCAGCAGTGTCACACCAGGACCATGAAGTTCTCCACCTTCATGTCCTCACCCTGCATGAACCAGGCAAATTGTTGCTCCTCCACCAGGCAGAGCATTGCCATGGGGATGGGACCTCACATCTGCTGGTGGTCCCACAGCCCAAAGCAGGTACCACCACTCCTTGAGCTCCCCAGATCCCTCAACTGAGCTCCAGCAGCCCACAGAGACTACAGAAGTACCTCTCCAGGGTGGCCATGATGGTGAGTATCCAGTGTGCATCTTGGCACCTCCCGGTAGGGCCGTGGGGGTGGCTCCAGGCTGCTGTGGGTCTGGCACAGCAGGGTCTTCTGGCTGTCCCCTCTGTGCTCAGAGGATGCCCAGTCCAACTGGCTCAGGCAGGTGGCCATCTGCAGCGCCGTCAGCGAGCAGTCACCCAGCCCTGGTGTGTCCCTTGCCAGGATGGCCGATTTGGGTCTCTTCTGCTGGCCCACACCAGGCGGGCTGAGCATTTGCCCATGGGGTGGCCTCCCTGGCACACAGCGACGCTGGCCACCCCACTGCTCTTTCTCTGAGGGTGAAGGAACTCGTGACCCAAGGGGTCTCTGGCACTGTTGACCCCCAGCCGGGCTCTCTGCCTGGTTGTTGGTGCTGGGGGCTGTCACCCACGTGTTGGGGACCCCCTCGAAGATGAAGTAGGCTGGGTTGGTGTAGCCAGCAGTCGGCTCTGGGAGGCTGCGGGGACGGCTCCTGCAAAGCACAGATGGTGAGAACTCAGCATCCATCACCCCACAGCTGGGGTTCATGGTGGGGCAGAGCCCAGCTGGGGTACCTGAGGGGCTGCGGGGGTGGCTTGGGGCACATCGGGGCATCTGCCACAGGTTCGGTGTCCTCCTCCTCGAAGCTGATCCACTCTGCAAAGGCACCAAGGTTGGGTCTCTCCCCACTGGGCACAGCGTGGCCCCAAGTCCCAGGTGATGGGAGGGGGACGGTCATCATGGCCACGTTACCATAGAGCCTCTCACGGGTGCTGCACCTGTCCTTGGGCACCCGGACCTTCATCCAGCCACGCATGGAGCCTGTCTCCTCACCACGGTGGAAGAGGAAGGTCTCGAACTGCTGGGCCATGCTGCCGATCATCGACCTCATGGCGATGCAGCACTCGCCTGCAGGTATGGCACATGCTGGTGTTAGCAGCTTGGGGACAGGTGAGCACCTCATGGGTGGCCAGGTCCCTTCACCCAAGCTCCAGCTGCCAAACCTTACACCCAGCAGGCTGTTACCACTGCCCTGCTGGGGCTAGGCTTGGCAACCCCCACCCCATGCCACCGTGGTAGCCCCCGGGCCACCATCCAGCACACACCGTAGGACTCGCAGCTCTCCACACCCTTGATGCTGAGGAGCAGGTGCTGGTCCCCCAGGTACTCCAGGTCTGACAGGATGGGGTTCAGCTGTACATGGAAAGAGGGGTGCTCAGGAGGAAGGAGGGGCTGCTGCAGGGCAGAGTGGCATAGGGGTGGCTCTGGAGGGTGATGGTGACAGCCCCTGGCATCCCTCGGGGCTGAGGGTACAGAGACAGCAGGAGGGATGGGGAAAAAGAAGGAACCAGAGGGAGGAAGATGGGGAGGAGGAAGGAGGAGGATGCTCAAGGGATGAGGGAAGGCCAGTGGTTGTCCCCCTGCCCGGTGCCTACCACAGGCAGATGTTTTGAGGACCAGCCCATCTTGAGGAAGCCGGGGATGTCACAGCTCTGGGAGGTGTTCTCCCCGCTCCGCTGGGCTTCTGCCAGGGAAGAGTTGGGGGGCACAGCTCCAGCTGAGCAAACACAAACCTCCCCCCCACCTCCCCAGCACCCAGGGGCCACCTCACCCTCCAGGCAGTAGGAGTGGAACTCGATGTAGCACTTGCTGCGGCTGGCGGTCTTCACGATCACCTCAATGCTCTCCCACTCGATGCAGGCCAGGGGCTCGGGGTCAGACCCGGGGGCTGCAGGCAAGTACCAGTGGGTTGGCATGTGCCAGCTGAGCACCCGTAGCCAGGTCTTACCCCAAACCAGGCACCGGGGGTGACAGACCCCAACCCCTTACCTTTCTTGGGCACAAACTGCGAGGTTACTCCCACCTCGAAGGTGGCAAAGACGGGCGAGTGGTCACTGGTTACGATGTCGTCAGTACAGCCTGGATGGAAGGAGGGAGGGGGCAACTGGGTGACAGCCCCCGAGCCCTGGGGTACTGGGCATCACTTGCCACCCCAGGTTCCCCCTTTCCCTGGGGTCTCACTCACCGTAGGAGTTACAGACCACATGGGTCTCTGGGTGCGACTTCCACAGGATGCGGTCACACCATGAGGGGACATTGATCCTCACCTAAAAATGCAGAAAGCATCTGGCTTCATTGCTCCCCACCTCAGATTCGGCTCCCCCCAGCCCAGAAAAGCACCCCAAAACATGAGCTCCCTCCTGGCTAGACCCACTTTGTTGAGGGGAACGAGTTGACAGAGGCATGCAAGTTGACCACCACAACAAGTACCCCCCAGCACCATCTGAGCTTGGGGACCCCATACTCTGGTGATATCCTACAGCTCAGCAGAAGGTTCCAGGAACTCACCCCTGTGGGCTTGAACTTCTGCCACATGTAGCTGTCCCTGGAGCCCCTCTCATATCGGTACGTGGGCGGGAAGGAGATGTCACCCTCACCTGGGAACCAAGACACAGAGATGGCATAACAGTCAGCCTCCTTGCCTGTCCCCAGAGCTGCAACCAGCTGGGGAGAGTCCCCATGGGCTGTCATGGTCCTTGTTCAGGGGTCACACCAGTGGTTGGCACCCCCAGCCAGCCCTGAAGGGACAGGCTGTGACTGTCCCTATGCTTGCATGCTCTTGAGACACAGACCCTGGGGGTTTTGCATGGTGCACATCAAGGTCCCTCACGATTTCAGCACCCCAGGACAGGCCACCACCGCACACCCAAGGTGGCACAGGGAGAGGGCTGCAGGGGCAAGTGTCCCCTCCTTGGTGGTGGAGCCATTCCCTCTGTCCCAACACTCACTAAATCGCAGGAACACCTTGTTCTTCTCCCGCTCCAGGTTGAGCTGATCGACTGCCAGGAGGGTTTCAAACTCCTTCTTGGTTATGTGGGCAAGGATGTCCTGTGCCGGGGGAGGAAGGTGTGGTGAGTTCTGGTTCTTCTCACACCTGCAGCTGCACCAGTGCCACCACTAGTGTGTCACCATCCTCAGCCGTGGTGCCTGCAGAGTCCCACCTGCACGTCCATGTCCAGGCGGTAGTTGAGGTCCCCAAACCAGAAGAGGTGGGTGAAGCGCAGGGTGAGGTCGAAGGCACTGAGCCGCTTGTCACCCAGAACCAGGGAGCGCAGGATGTCACTGTAGTTCTGGTTACGCCTGCAGAGGGGACAACATGACCTCATGAACCTCCTCAGGCACAGCTCAACCTCATCCTGCCCCTGCCAGGTGGGGACAGGGGCAACCCCACAGCCCCTGTGGCTGCTCCAACCCCCTGAGACACCCTCCTGCCCAGAAGCAGACCCACCCACCCAAGTCCCTCCATCACCTGTGGGTCTTCTCGCTGCCAGAAGCCAGGTGGCAGTTGATGAAGCCAAAGGAAGTCCCATTGAAGAGGAAGGAGACGCCCACAGCTCCCTTGTTTCCTGCAGGGATGTGCCAGGCACTGAGCTCTGGGAGGTTCTGGGATGGTCCCCAGGCTGCTCACCCTGAGGCATCCCCTCCACCTCACCCCTACCCAGCGTGTTGGCAATCCCAGTTTTCACGCTGGAGGTGTGGACGTGGCTGATGCGCCGTTCGTGCTCGGGCTTCACCAAAACCACGATCTTGATGCTCCAGAGGCATTGAAGAGCGACCTGCAGGAGGACAGGGGTTGAGCCTGCCTTCTCCCCCCACACTGCTCCACAACTGAGTGTGGTGGGGATGGAGAAGCAGCAAGGTGAGTCAACCCATCACTGAAAGATAGTTCCTAGGGAGGGCACTCCTTGCATGGGGTCCACCATGTCTCAGGTTCCCTTGGTTGAGTTTGGGGTGGGAGACGACCCTGGGTTTGGGGGTCAGGGCCCTGGGGCAATGGCTACTGGCAACCAGCTCCTGGAGACTGGTGGGGAATGGCTTTAGTTTGCCCAGCACAGGGTACCCCCTTCCCCCCAAGGAACAGCAGGAGGGGTCCGAGCTGCACCCTGCCATTACCACGCGGTAGTCGATGGCCATCAGGGTCTTCAGAGATGCACGGAGGAACTCAACCCACTCACGGTCACCCAGGGAGTTCTCCTGGGTGCCAATAACGTAGATGTCGTGGGGGATGCAGGCCGTGGTCTCGTCCTGCGTGCGCCCCAGGCCCCTTGACGTCAGCCAGGAGGCGAGGGAGCGGGGTGGTGGGGTACTGCCTGCAGGCAGGGGACAGGAGAACATCACGGGGATGACAACAAAGGGCTGATTCCAGGCTCCTTGAGCCTTCCCTCCACCCTCAGACCCTGCACATCCCCAGGACCTGCCGGGGATGGAAGTATCATGGTCCACCCACGAACATCCCAGACTGTTGCTGGGATTTACTGCTACCACCCAAAACCCTCCCAGTGCTCCAGCTTCTCCATTTTCTGGACAGCCACCAAGCGAGTGGATCCCGACGGGACAGACAAACCCAAAAGTGGCCAAGTCAGGGTCTTCTCCAGCCTCCTGCTCCAGCTGAGGACCACCTTGGACCTCAGCTTTCCTGGGGCAGCTCCTTCACCTCCCAAAACCCACCCGGGCTCACAACAAGCCGTGACAGACTTCCAGCACAACATGACCTTATGCTGGCCCCTTACCCATGTTCCACGTCCCAACATACACCGAGATGAGGTCAGGCTCATCCAGGTTGGAATGCTGGATCTTCATCAGCTGCAGCAGCTGGCAAAAGGCCTCTCGTTTCTGCAGGATGATATGGGTATCTTAGGGTGCCCCAAGAGGGGCTGAGACCTGCAGCACCCCAGAAGGTGCTGGTGGCAGCAGGATCGAGGGGGCTATCATTCCCAGCTGGTCTGAACACCAAGAGCATCTGTTTTCTGCATCCCTAGGTAATGGTTCTGTATTCCCTTGGGACACCCAGCAAGTGCAGCCGGTGCCACTTACCCGTGCATTGGGGAAAACAAAGTCCTTGCTGAGGTTCCTCTGGGGTTCCCGGTCATACACCAGCCTCACCTTGTTCTGCACGCTCTGGTATTTGATCAGCTGCAGGACTGAACGCCGGGCATGAGGTGAGTGATAGTGGTACCCACTTCCCACCACCCGAGGCCAGCAGGCAGCGTGGGATGGGAGCTCAGGCTGTGACCAAGGTCTTCAGCCCATCACCCTGGCATCAGGCCTATGCCAGGGAATCCCACAGCCCCTACAATCCCACAGCCAGTGTTGGGCGTGTCAGCAGCCTCTTACTTTTGTCCTGAGGGATGGTCTCCTCTGGGGACACACTGCCCTTCTTGGTGATGGCCACCGTGCCCGACTCCACGTCCACCGTCAGGGCTGCCCGCTGCAGCTTGCTCACCTTCACCTGCAGATGGGGATGGGGTTGCCAGGTTGGCCACGTGCCTTGCCATGCCACAACAGTGACACCGGGGGCCTGCCGTGCCCCCTGCCCTCACCTCAAAGCTCTGCACGGCCAGGGGCTTGGCGGTCGGCGGGGGGGATGCCACCATGCTGGGCAGTGCCAGGTTGTGCCTTGACACTGTCTCCTGCAGCGACTTCAGCACCTACCGGAGAGATGGGCACTGGTCTGGGGGAAACTGGGCTAACTGGGAGACATGAGCCAGCTTGTCTTGTCCCAAAGGACATCTCAGGGTTGTGCCACCTCCCTACCCAGCTTGTTTTGCTAGAGGGTTTAATTTAGGTGAGGGGTTTGCTGGAGCAGAGTGAGGTTCTCCAGTCCAAGGTGCCAGCAGAGCCATGGCCATTGACAGTGGCCACACTCCCCCTGCACCCAGTTGGACTTCCCCAGCCTGGCATGGTGGGCAGGGTGGTGGTAGGCACCTTCTTCTCCAGTGAAGAGAGGAGATGGTTGACAGTAGATATCTTGTTGAGGAGCAGCTCAAGGTCTGGGTCACTGGACAGGAGGCCCTGAGGGGAAGGATGGACATTTTTGGAGCAGTGTGGTGGCAGTGGACCAGTGGATTCCTCATGGTAGGTCCAGGCTGCACCTCAAGATGTGGGGGTCTCCCCAAGCCACATCCTGGAATGGGCACAGAAATGAGTCCCTGCTTGTCCCCCCTGCCAGCTGCAGGAACCCCAGCACACAGCACGTGGGCTGCAGCATCTTTGGGTGCCAAGAGGCACCAAAACCACCTTGATGACCAACCCCTCAAACCAGCTTCCCCCAGAGAGGAGCTCACCTGCTCCCTGGCTGGGCTGTGAGGGGACATGGGGGGGTCAAACACCCTGGCCAGTGTCTCCAGACCTGCCAACGTGAAGTCAATCTCACTGCAGAGGAGAGAAGCTGGTGAGACCCAGCGTGGGCATCTCCTGAGCCTTGGTGGAGATGCTGGGCCACCACAAAGGGGCTGAGGATGAGGTGGGTGGCCTCAGGGGGGGGAGTGTGTGTCCCCCACCAGGGCCACTTGCCTGTGCAGTGCCCGGCAGGCAGTGACGAGCGCGGTGCTGAGGTGGCGCAGCTGTGGGTGCCCGTGGCGCAGAGCCTCCAGGTCCAGCTGCAGGTGGTGGTTCAGGTACTCAGCCATGAAGCCCATGAAGTCACTGGCTGGGCTGAAAGAGCAGGTGGGCATCTTTGGAAAGATCTCCCACCAGGCATGCCACCGTCTCTAGCGAGGGATGGCCATGCCCACCCCATGGCCACCATCACCCTGGGGTGGGCAGGGGCATGTTACCTGCTGTGGACCTGTTCCTGCAGCCTCTGGTGCAGTTGCTGTGAGATGTGGGTCCGGCCGGTGATGGGAGCACTGACCCACGTGCCCGTCCCGGTTCCTCCAGCTGGCACCGCGCTTGCTGTGTGCCCACCACCCCGTCCATCCTCCCCGTCTGCGGGCAGGGGACAACCAGCTCAGCGGGACTCCCCACCAACAACTCACAGCCCCCACCGCCCCCTCCCCAGCTCACCCGAGTCTTCTTCAGTCGCCTGCCTTGCCCGGAGCACGGGATAGAGCAGGGGTGTCACCAGCCCGTTGTTGGGTTGCTGGTAGGCACCGATCAGGTCGGGGAGGGTGCGGAAGCACTTGGCCTGGACACCCTGGATGGTCTGGAGAGGCAGAAAGGACAGAAAAGCCATCATTTCCCTCCCATGTCACCAACTCTGCAGGCTGAGGACCATCCTGCCATGTCGAGCAGGTCTCTGTCCCTCAAAATGTGGCCACGGTGAGCCGTAAGTGCCAGCTGGATGCTGAGCTCATTAAGCCCCTGGCAGGAGAGCAGAGGGAGGAGAGGGTTGTGGAGACATCTGCCTCCAGCACCAGGTGGGGCTGCACCCCGGGGACCCTCGGGATGCTCTTTTTAGGGTGTCAGTAATCAGAAGGAGCTGGATACCAGGAGAAAAGCAAAGTGACGCCAAAGAGGGGAAGCAAAGCCAAGCTGGTGGCCAGGACAGACATGGGAGGGACAGATGTTGCAGGGATGCTCTTTTTAGGGTGTCGGAAGGAGCTGGCTACCAGGAGAAGAGCGAAGTGACGCCAAAGAGGGGAAGCAAAGCCAAGCTGGTGGCCAGGACAGACATGGGAGGGACAGATGTTGCAGGGATGCTCTTTTTAGGGTGTCGGAAGGAGCTGGCTACCAGGAGAAGAGCGAAGTGACGCCAAAGAGGGGAAGCAAAGCCAAGCTGGTGGCCAGGACAGACATGGCAGGGACAGATCGGAGCCACCTGGCCAGGCTGGTGGCAGGGTGGGGACAAGCATTTTGCTGTGTCACCCCAGTTGGGCTGGTGGCAGCCACAGGGCTGGCAGGAAGGTGGCCTTTGCAGGCAGCCCCGGTGACGAAGGGGTGGCTGCAAAGCTCTCGCATCCTGTGGTGCTGCCGGCAGCTCGTGCAGAAAAGCAAACCGCACTGCTCGCTCAGCACCAGCATGCCGGGGGGGGCAGGCACCTGCATCCTGCCTGCACCCCAGTTCGTAACCAGTGGCCCCCCCGGCATGGTGGCTGGTGGCATTAGTCAGGGCAGGGAGTGCACCCCGGTGGCACTCAGCCTCCGGGCACCCACCTGGACGGAGAGCAGCCCCTCGTCGTCAGGAAGGATGCGGTAGGTGTGGACATGCCGCTGGAACCTGGGAAAGAGTAGATAAGGGTCCCCCATCGCACCCCTCGTGACACCACGGGTGCGTGGCAGTGTCATGGGGGGGGCCTGTCACCCAGCCCTGATGCAAAGACCCCATCCCCTCCGCAGAGTGAGGATGTGAGCTCTCATTTCTGGAAATAAAAGCGTCACCCTCAGCTCTGGGTTTGGATCTGTTTGCAGGGGAGCGTCCACCATGTCCCCCTGCCTCCAAACAGCATCCTGCCTGCAGTGGCCACCATGTGGCCATGGCACGGCCACAGCTCGCCAGGGTCTCTGTCATCATTCCGCCTGTCACCTACAGCCCCATGGCTCCGCGCAGCAGCAAGGGCTTTTGGCCAGCTGGAGCTGGGTGCTGTGTTCCCCGTGACTATGACCACTCTTTCCAAAGCCACCGCAGCATCCGTGCCCATGCCACCTTCCAGCGTGGCATCGGCCTGACCTCCAGCTCGGTGCTGGGATGCTGGCAGAGCTGGGGAGAGGGGTAAATACTGGCTGAACCCCCGGCATGCCCCGCACCCCTCGGCACCACGTGTTTGCAATTTGGCCAGGCCTGGGAAAAGGGGGTGGCCTCCTGCCAAAGTGCCGCCCCGCGCGGTCCCCGCTGCAGACGTGTCGCTGGGCTGCAGGCAGGGTGCAGGCAGGGTGCAGGCAGGGTGCAGGCAGCCCCCCAGCAGCAGTGCTTTCAGGGTCCCAGGCAGGGAGATGGCGAAGTTAGGTGGAGGGGGGGGGGGGGGGGCGGCCCTCCCACCCCCATCCCAAGTGCCAGCATCCGAGACGTTCCCAGTGGGCATTGTGGTCCGGATGCAGCCGCGCTGGGGGTTGGAAGGAGAGGGGGATGTTTGTTTTCGCAGAGGGAGGGCGATGCGAGCCAGCCTCTCACACTCCCACGCACAGGGACGGGATGGCGGGCAGCCCAAAAAGGCTCAGCGTGCCCTGGATTTTGGGTTCTCCCTTCAGCAGCCCCGCTGCTGGGCAGGGTTAACCCTGCCTGCCTGCTCCCAAGGACGCGGTGACCTGGGCATCGCTCACAAAACCCCCTGTGCTGAGAGCTGGCACCCCACTGGCATCCCTGCAGAAGGTTTTTCCATGAGGTTTTGGCAACATCAGAGAGAGGGACACCAGCAAGGGACAAGAGAGCAAAGCCACAAGCAGAAGACAAGCAGGTGACTTACAGGAGGCAGAGGGCGTACGCCCCGGAGACCGACTCGCTGTCCCGTACCAGGAAACAGCCATCCCTCCCAGCCTTGGCCAGCAGCTCCTCTGCCACCACCCGGCTGATGTCCTGGTGGTACCAGCTTGCTGCTGCCATCCTCCAAAGCAGCAGGACGCTGGCAGTGCTGTGTCCCCCTCCCAGCCCCTCATCGGGGCTCAGCGGCGGATATTGGCCATCAGCTGGCCCACGGGCTCGGCTGGGGAAGGTGGAGGTGGGGGTGGTGTGGGGGGACCAGCCCCCTGGTATCCGAGTGAGCCGGCGGCTGGAGGTCCTGGATGGTGATGTGCAGCCACCCAGGTGATGCTCATGGGGATGGGGTGCCCTGCAGCCAGGCAGCGTGGCAAGAGCAGGGCCTGGAGGGGATCTGGGGGAGGCTGGGGGTCCGGATGCTCCTCATGGCAGGGGGGGGTCCAACCTGTGGGGTTCACAGGGGCAGAGAGGGGCAGATCAGCGATCAGATCCGCAGGGAGGAATCACCCCGTGCTCCCACCCCAACCCCGGAGCCACCATCCCGCTCCGGTGCAGGGCGAGGACAGGCCATGCTGGCATCCTGGTGACACAGGAGGGCTCAGACCTCTCCAGACACACTCACCGTCCTTTGCAGATGCTCTGTGGGCCTCCTGTGGCTTTTTCAGGGCGCTGGGGGCAGCGAGCTGAGCTTTTGGGGTGTAGCCAAGCGGGACCGGAGCTGCGATGCTTCACCCGCTGCTCCGGGCTTCCTTCTGCGGGGGGTGTCGGTAGTTTTTCCGGGCACAGGCTGGTTGTTGGGGTGGCAGCACCCACCCCGCTGACCCTGCTCCCCACCCCCAGCGTCCAGGCCCACCCCAGCTGGGTGCCCCCTTGCTCAGCACGGCGGCAGCCACCACGCTCTTCCTCCTTCTCTGCGCTCTGCTCGCCCCACGCCAGGACCAGCCTCCTCGCTCCTCCTCCGGCTCCAGCCCTGCTAGAAAGGGGGGAAGCCATGCAGCCGTGCGGGGCTGAGCATGGTTAGAGCCAGGGTTCTGCCTTCACCCCACTTCCCGCTGCCCATCTTCCCCCGGGACAAGGGATAACGGGGGTGGGAAGAGCCCCCATCCCTCTCGGATGGGACCTTGGGAGAGGGGATGGTCAGAAGTGTGGGGACCAGCAGTGAGCCCCTGAAATGTGTTTGTTGACTGAGCTGCCAGCTCCTGGGGATCTTGCTGTTCGCTGCTGGCCACATGGAGATGGAGATGGTACAGGCATCAGGCAGCCAAGCCAGCTGAGCACCCACGATGCCACTCACATCACCCCATCTGTGGGTGCCCTGGCTCCAGGCAGAAGGAAAGTGGGGTTCAGGGGATCCCAGGAAGGGGTTCAGGAAGGCAGGAGGCTTTTCCCAAACAGCACCAGGGCTCCCACAGCTCCCAGGCATGGATCCAGAGGTTTTGCTCCTCATGGCAAGCAGCGAGGGCACCGTGCACATGCCAGCGGTGGCATGGGCAAGTGGCTGGCTTGAGCTTCGCTAGGGTGATTAGCACCAATTAATTACAGATGAGCAGCAGCCACCATCTGCTGCCAGAGAGCCTAGGAGCACTGGGGCTGCTTCAGGAGAAGACAGGACAGCAGGTTCCTGCCAGAGGAGGATGAGGATGGAGTACACAATGCCAAGTCACGCTCCCGGCTGTTTGCCACCTTTGGCATCACAAGCCAAACCCTGCAGCCATGAACCCAATGGAAAGGGACCAACCCTGCCAAGTTCTGCCCAAGCCTGTCGGTGTGGATGTACCAAAAGCCCCTGCCAGGGCTTCCTTCTGGGCTTCTGGCATCAGAGGAACCTATGGTCAAGGCCACCAAGAAGTTGGGGAGCCCATTTAATATTGGGTTGGCAGCTGCAGGAGCATGGTGATGGTTTCATTTCTCACCAGCACCCGACATGGGGAAGCGGAATGGTGGCTGGTCTGGGAAAGGACAGCAGCTGGAGACCTCCATCCTGCTGGAGACCCACCAGTGCTACTCCCTCCTATTACTTAACAGTCTGGCAATAATTCCCCACAGCTGCAGAGATGCCTGGCTTCGGATTAATGCCATCCACGCCGCTTAATCCAGATCAGAGGAGGAAGACCCGGAGCTCTGAGGGGCTTTGGGAAATCAGCAGCACCGGCTGTGGGCTTTTACGTAAGGTTGCTGCGGTGCCGGAGGCTGAGACGGGACGTTGCCAAACACACCAGCACCAGCACACAGGGAGCTCTGCCACCACCTGGGGACAGCTGGATTTTGGAAGGTGATGTGCGTTCACCAGTGCCAACTTGCTGGGTGGCTCCCCAGACTGCCTTTGGAAGGCAGACCCCATGAACAAGGGTGTCAAAGTAGGAGGACATCAGGAGCCCCGTGGCCATTCCTTGACGATGACGCTGTCCATCAGGATCCAGGGATGAAGCTGGGCCCCCCCAGCCTCCACCAGCCCCACACCCATCAGCATCCTGCCCCACTGGAAGCGTCCGGTTGAGCTGTGTTTTTCACACACTGCATGGACCTGGAGGGATGTGTGGGATGAGGTAGATCAGAAGGAGCCTTGGGCCATTTATTAAACAGGAAAAAGGAAGAAGCCCTCTCTCATTTCCCTGTTATTTTTAACACCATCCCCCCCAGCTTCCTTCCCCAGCGCTTGGTTTGGAGCACGGTGTGAGCACGGGAAGGGATGTGGTCTGCCTGTCTCACCAGTGGGGGCTTTTTGGGGGGCTCGGGGGGAATATCTGCCACCCCACCTGGGCAAGGTACCCCTGGCTGAATCCATGCGTTTAGGATCAAACCAAGATGAAACCACCCATAATGAAATCTCTTCCTAAGGCTGCAAACAGCTCAGGATTAGGTGCTGGGGGCAGCTGCTCCACTGTGTCCCCCAGCCCAGCAGTAGGCATCCAGGTGGGGCTGCCACCTCCTCCTCCTCCTCCTCTTCTTCCACCTACTAGCAGGAAGGTCACAGTTCACGTGTCCCCCCCTGACCTTGGCAGAAATAGCACCCACTAATCTGCAAACTAAGCAGCTCTCCTGTGTGCAATTAAAGAAATCACAAGTCCCAGCCCCAGGCAACGTGTGCTGACAGCTAAAGCCCTGGCTGGTGGAGCTGGTGGGGCTGGCGTGCTGTGGTTGCTCCTGGTGGCCCACAGGTGGGCTGTGTTTGAGAGGGGTTGGTAGCCAGGTGATGAAGGTCGATGGGCTGATCTAGGCTACTGGCAGGTCTGGGATGGAGTGGAGACCAGAGACATCCTGACTTTGGTGCTTAGCTCCAGGAGCTGGGCCAGAACATGCTCAAAGCAAAGGGTCTGGCCAAGGAACCAAGGGCTTGAAGGATGTTGAAGGTGAGGAAGAGGAGTGGGGCCTTGCTGGAGAAGTTTGAAGGCTTCCCTGGGCTACCCTTGCTATATGTGCCCTGTCCTTAGGGCCAACCCGGGGACAGCATCCACCTGAGCATCCTGCAGCCCCTCACCCTGCGAGAGGGGGGTCTCCCACACTGGTTGCTGCTGAGGAAGGAGAGGAGCGTGGAGCGTTTCTCTCCTGGCTGGATGTATGGCAAATCCACTCTGTGCTTTCAACAGTTTTCTATTTGCAGCAGCAAACCTTGAATTAATGATGTGCTAATCGGGTCAGGCGAGGCCACCCTGCGGCGTTATGAAATGATGCGGGGCTGAGCAGATTGCCCAGGTGCTGGTGGAGGATGGTGGTGGGTCCATGTCCCACCATTGAGGTGTGGTTGACCCTTCTCTGCTGCTTTGAGGTGGGCAAAGCCTGGTGTAGGAGTTGCCACTGCAGCTCTAAGCCTTGTGTGTGTTACTGCCCCATCATCTTGTCCATCAGCCTCCCCATGACAAGGGTGTCCCATGTGCCCTGCCCTGCCCTGGACCACAGCAGGTCACCCCTAGGTGACCAGCCAGATGGGCACGTTGGCTATAGAAGAAGCTGCCTGCATCTCCTATCCATCTGCCAGCCATCCAGCAAAGTGCCTAAGGGAGGGATAAAACCTGGCAGGTCCCTCTTTCCCCTCTGCCATCTCCTTCCACCCTCCTGCCTGGGCCTGGCCCAGCTCTGCTTGCCACGGGAGCGGTTGTAAGGAGCCCCCGTGGGAATCTGCACCCCTACCTTCCCCCCTGCCCACCGGGAGCAGAGCTTCCACCTCAATTACCATCACCTTCCTCCTAAACCCTCTTTGCCAATCTCCTTAAGCTGCTTTCTCGAGGCCTCGGCAGCAGCCGTATTTATAGCCCACTCTTACTGGCGAAGCGTCTCCCCAGTTTAATAAACTAATAGGATTCTCCGTGAAAGCACCTCTCCCACGGGACACACCACACCCCCGCCCCCCACATCTCCAGCTAAAGCTCCTGAGATCAGATGCCAGGGGAGGGACCACTCAGGGGGGGTTTGGGAGGGGGGGTATAAGAAGCTGCGGGACTGGGAGCAGCCCATAGTTGACTGGGTGGCAGTGGGACGTGCTGGGAGAAGAAGAGGAGGAGAGTTTCTGTCTGTCTGTCCATCTATCCCCCCAGGTGAGTGCTGCCTTTGCCCTGCCAGTGATTTGGGGTACGGATTCTGCTGTTTTGTAAAACAGTTAGGGGCAGGGACATCGGTGCTGGACTGGGGTTGGAAGGAGGGTGGTTTGGGGTGGAAAGGGAAAAAATGGGGCCAAAAGGATTTCAGTGCCAGAGGGCACAGCTGGAGGGGCTGGGTAGTGGCGTGGGAGAGCTTAGCCAGGCCAGGAGGAGTCCCAGTCCCCCCTCTGGGGCTTGGGGAGATGCAGAGGAGGAGTTCAGCTCTTTTCTCCTCCACTTTCCGTCGCCTCATCCCAAATTCCAGGGCTCTGGAGAGGGCTGAGCCCATAGCACCATTCGGCTCCTACTCCCTTTGCACCTTCTCTTGCTGCTGCCTAAGAAACCCTGCAGGCAGGATGCCCGACCTCCACATCCCACAGCACCTGAGGGCATCAAAAACCCCGTGTTTGGGACAAATCCCTTGTCTTCCTGTGGGGAAGAGGATCTTCTCCTCCTCCTATAGCAATTTCTTCTTTCTCCCCAGCATCCTTGTAGTTGCATAAAGAGGTAGCTCTGCCCACGTGCCCCCCTGGGGCTTAAAATCCTGCCTGGGCTTAAGCTCTGCTAATGTCAGAGCTGCCTAACTTTAAGAAGCTGAGCTCATCCCGTCTAATCTCCCAGTGAATCAGCTGGCGATGGGTGCAATATTTATGGTTTAATTCTGGACACCAGGCTTGAACAAGCAAAAAGCAGGCAGCACGGCCAAGGCAGGGCTGGGCATTGCCCTCCCAGGGCCAGCAACGGGGATGGAAGGGCTGTGGGTCGGGGTCGTGCACCCCGAGACCCACCCCCTGTCCACAGGGTGGTTAAGCCACCCTCAACCTTTTTGCTCGTGGTTTCCTCACTTTCCTGTGAGTGACAGGACACACAAGCAGCCTGTTCCTGCTGTTAAGCCATGACAGCCAATTTCCTGCAGGCAAGAAAAATTCATAAAATAGAACCTCCGTAAGCCCTTTTGTTCATTTTCTTGCATTTCCCAGCCTTGAACTCGCTTCCCTTGAGAGTCTCCCTTGTGTTTCCTCTTTTCTGAAGCCTGTGCCTGGGGCATCACTCTCCCTTTTTCTCTTCCACCTCTTCTTCACTGTCTTTTTAGCTGGGGGCAAGGGGTTGCTTGGCTCAGGTGCCCTGCTGGGTTTCCAGCCACTACCATGTGCCCTGAAGCCGGGCAGCTCCAGCTTGAACCTGGAGCATCCCAGCTCTGCCAAGGGAAAAGACCCAGCAGGAAAAGACCCCGAGGGCTCTGCAGTTCCATTTCTTTGGGAATGATTTTTGTCCCACTGGCTGGTGATAACCAGTGGCTGCCCCTTCCCCACCACCTCACCCAGCACTTCCCCTCCATCTCTCCCTGCAGAACCCCACCTGTGTGGCTGCTGACTTAAAATGGCAGACGGATCAAAGTAAGTCTCTTTTTTTCTTTTCTTCCTTTTATTTTAATTATTTTTTTTTGTTATTGGGATGGAGGAGGGCACTGCATGGCAGGAGCAGAGGGAGAAGGAGAGCTCCCCGGTCCCCCTCACCCACTGCCCCCACGGGCCAGTAGCTGACCTGACTGTAGAGAGATGGACTGAGCATCTCTTTTCTTCCTCTTTTCTTCCTCTTTTCTTCCTCTTTTCTTCCTCTTTTCTTCCTCTTTTCTTCCTCTTTTCTTCCTCTTCTCTTCCTCTTCTCTTCCTCTTCTCTTCCTCTTCTCTTCATGTTGGTGCTTTCTCACTTGCCTTTAAGACACAGCCAGCTAATGCAACCCCTCCTCAATGGTCACACACTGAGCTCAGGAGCTTTCCCTGGGGCAGGTTTGGCCATGAATCTGGAGGACACTGAATTCCCCAAGGCCAGGACATGCTGTGCATGCTCTGGCATAGCTCTCGGAGATGCACCATGCTTGTAGGGAAGCCCCCTCCCTCCTTGCCCCAGGAGTGCACTGTGCTGCATCCAGCCTCATCCAGGGCATTCCCAACCCCTCTGTCTGTGTTTCCTCCACAGGGTGTTCAAGAAGACCAGCCCCAACGGCAAGGTGAGGCCATGCACACAGAGACAGGACCACATGGGCCATCCCTGGAACTCTTCTGGGGTGGCTCTGCTCATGGGACAGGATGCAGACTGGGTTTCCCTTCCCTCTAAAATCTGATTGATTTCTGCTATTCCTGCCATGATAACACTGCAGGGTTCACTTTTAAAAACAGAAATAAAAACAGAAATATATATGGACCCTTAAATGCAATGTCTGGTCCGACATGCCAACAGCAGGGTTAACGAACCCCACAACACAACCCAGGGCTGGAACATTTTCGGCCAATTCAAAGGCAAACACTAACTTGTTTCCCTCTTTCCTTTGACTGTGCGCTGCCTCCAGCTATCCATCTACCTGGGAAAGAGAGACTTCGTGGATCACGTGGAGGCAGTGGATGCTGTAGGTGAGTGGGGCTGTTCCCACCACGGAGAGGGAATCACAGGCAGTGAGGGGTCCTGGGGGGATCAGTCCCTGCGCTGGTGGCTGCTCACCTCTGCTTCCTGCTGGAGCAGGAGGAGCAAGGGCAGCTCTGGAGGGGCAGATATCCCATTTTCTTGCAAACACACCTAGAGAAAAATGGTGGGGAAAAGGACAAACAACCCAGTCACACTGCTGGTGTTGATGCATGTCCACCCTGCTGACCAGCAGCTCCCCTCGTTCACCTTCCCAGCTGATGAGTAGATTATTTAACTTTTAAAACCACTGTGGTTTCACAAGGATCTTCCCTGGTGGCTGATCTCACTGGCCCTTCTTCTCTGCTTGTTTGCAGATGGCGTCTGCCTGATCGACCCAGAGTACCTAAAGGACAGGAAAGGTATCAAGACACAAAACCCCACGTTCTAAGGGGAAGGGGTGGAAACCAGTTCAAAGCTCACAAGCAACCTGGGACTGTAATCAAGTTAAATCTGCAACAGGTCATCTACAGCTCGTCGTACATCAGGGCAACAGCAGCTGGCCTGGCAAGGAAAGCTGCCTCTTTCTTCTCATCTTTTCTACCTGGGACACTGGCTCTGAAGCTCCCTGTGCCTTGTAGAGAGATGTGATAAATCTCGTTAACTTGGTGTTTGAGGTCTAGGTCCTGATAGCAGACTCCTATTTCTCCTAAAGAGTTATTAAAGTAGTTTTTCTTCCTTCATTCTTTTCTCAATCCCTTTTCCCTCTTCATCTTCCCTTTATCTCACCTTTCCCCCAACCTCACTCCTCTCTGTTTCCATCTGGCTCCAGTGTATGTGACGCTGACTTGTGCGTTTCGCTACGGCCGAGATGACCTTGATGTTATCGGCTTGACCTTCAGAAAGGACCTCTACGTCCTGACCACCCAGATCTTCCCGCCGGTGCCAGACCAAGTACCCAAAACCCTCACTCCTTTGCAGGAAAAGCTGATGAAGAAGCTCGGGGAGAATGCCTACCCCTTCACCTTTGAGGTAAGGGCTGCTCAGCACTTTCCAATCACACACCTTCCATGATGTGCACCTGGGATCATCTCTGGGCACGCTCTTTATTTACTTTTTTTCTCTCTTTCCCTATTCTGTCCAGATTGCCACCAACCTGCCCTGCTCTGTCACCCTCCAGCCAGGACCAGACGATGTGGGAAAGGTCAGCTGCTGTCCCTGACCCTTTTTCCCCCAGCCATGGGGTGCCAAAAATGAGAGCTGCTTCTTCTTGTTTGTGGGGACATGGCCCACGGGGTGAGGGTTGGGGAGAAAGGATGGCTGGACTCAGGACCAGGATCTCTGAGGATAAGTAGGGGAGGAAGGAAGGGAACGGACCTAAACTTCAGGTAGCTCTGAGTCCCTCTTGCTTAGTGACCATACGTGTCCCCCCAGGCCTGCGGCGTGGACTTTGAGGTCAAAGGATTTTGTGCTGAAAATCTGGAGGAGAAAATTCACAAGAGGTATTTCCAGAGGATCCCTTTCCTGCCTCATGGGCCCTAAAATTGAACCACCATGTGGTTTTGGGTGACCAGCTTAGGGGTTGGGTCAAGGACCTCCTGTCAGCCTGTGCCCCGCTTGGGTTGGGTACTGTACCCGTAGGAGGGGCAGTGGTCCCCATGTCAGTGCCCACCACCATTCTAAGAGCAAGCTGTAGCTTGCATCCTCTGGTTAGAGACACTGTGATGTCCCCAAAAGTAGCTGATGTGTCCCCCTTGAAAGCTGTGTCAACACATTCCTGCTGGGGTGTACTGGGAGTGACTCCTTCTCACCCCACAGGAACTCAGTGCGCCTCATCATCCGCAAGATCCAGTTTGCACCCATGAAAACAGGGCCAGCCCCAAAGGCGGAGACCACCCGGCAGTTCATGATGTCCGACAAGCCCCTGCACCTCGAAGCCTCCCTGGATAAGGAGGTCAGTATGGAGTCTGACCCCTGCTTTGTGTCACCACATGTCCCCAGAGACAGGGACTGGGGTGCCCAGTCGTGTAACTGAGCCTCCTCCCACTGCAGATCTACTACCACGGAGACCCCATCAATGTGACTGTCAACATCAACAACACCACCAACAAGATTGTGAAAAAAATTAAGATTTCTGGTGAGAAGGGGAGCAGGGGGGACACATCCTGGCGCTGCTCCCATCCCAGCCTCCCCATCGGAGCTGGGGACTGCGTGCCTCTGCCTCTGCCATGTCAACAATGCTGCATCCCCTTGTCTCTCCTCAGTTGATCAGATCACAGACGTGGTCCTCTATTCGCTGGATAAATACACGAAGACTGTGTGCACCGAGGAGATAAAGTAAGTAAAAAGGGGCTGGGAGTGGTGTAGCATCGAGGCCAGAGAGAAGAGAAAGGAGGAGGGGAGAGTGATGGGGAGAGAGGGTTGGGAAGATGGTTTTACACCCGGCAGCAAAAACATCAGGGCTAGAAGAGCAGATGCAGAGGAAGCAGAGAAGAGGGAAGGTTGTGGACACTGTGTCCCCCGACAGCACAAGCCAGTGTTGGCTGAGGAGGCCCCTTGGGGAAGGTGCACATCTGTCCCCAGGCTGCTTCCTCTCCTCACTTTGCATCTCTGAGGGCAGCCACAGCCTCTGTGCCCCTGAGAACAAAAAGGGCCGCAGCAAAAGCAGGGGGTAGAAAAAAGAAGTGGTTGCAGAAGGGAACAAAAGGAGGAAACAGAACCAGGCAGTTGCGTGAGGAGGGCAGGACAGGGGGGGTCTGGCTCTGCCCAGGTGCCTGGTGCGATGCTGAGCAGTCCCGATGGGCGCTGAGCACACACCAGGCTGGTGCTGGCTCTGAGCTCTCCTCTCCCACTCCTTCCAGTGAGAATGTGGCAGCCAACTCCACCTTCTCCAAAACATACTCCGTCACCCCCACGCTCTCAGCCAACCGTGAGAAGCGAGGCCTGGCTCTGGATGGCAAACTCAAGCATGAGGACACCAACCTGGCCTCCACCACCATGTAAGATGCGGGCAGGTTCCCCTCCTCCCTGCCATGGCCAGACCCATGCCTTCACCCTACTCCAACAGCTTCCCACTGGGCTACCACCAAGGGACTGTTGCACCTCCTGTGCCTGAGCCCAGCCCATTCCATCCATCTGGAAAACATAGGGATTTTGCCACATGGCCACAGACCCACCTCTCCCTCTTGTAGGAGAGACATAGCCTCCCAATCCCACCCATCATCCAAAGCCCCTGTATCCCTCTGTCAAGCTGCACCGGGTCTTGTTTTGGGAGTAAATCCCAACTCAGGCAGCTCAAGCGGCCCCCAGAAACTGCTCTGTGGCTTCAGCCAAGTCATCTGCCCTCCCTTCTCTTTTACTGCCACGTTGTGTTGTTGTCTCCTGCTAAACCCCAGGGCACCCCACATGAATTGGGGCACGGGGACAGCCCCAGGAGCTGCTGTGTGGGGTCTGTGAGCAGCACTGCACACCTCACCACTCTGCTCTGCTTTTCTCCTAGCCTGAGGCCTGGCATGGACAAGGAGGTGCTGGGCATCCTGGTGTCCTACAAAGTGAAGGTCAACCTGGTGGTGTCCCGAGGAGGGTGAGGTTCTGTGGGCACGGGGGTAGGGACCACCTTCTTGGGCTGTGGGGTCTTGTACCACTGGGCATATGGCAGGGGGACCCACGCCATGGGCCCCCTTGTCCCTGCCCCACTACCCTGGGCCATGGGGTGGCTGGGTGCTGGACTGCTCTCTGGCTCCCAACTCTCCAGCGCAATCCACACTGTCTTCACTCATATTATAAATCATCTTCTACCTTGTTATAAAACGAAATCTAAAACCTTCCCTCCTCTGCCTCGGGCTGATTTCTCTCCTTTCTCTCCTGCTGCTGCAGCATCCTGGGGGATCTCACTTCCAGGTAAGGGGGGAGCTGCCTGCGGGGGGCTGAGCACAGTACCGCGCTGGGCGAGTTTATTGAAAGAAGTGTTTTTCCTTCCAGCGATGTTGGTGTCGAGCTGCCTGTCATCCTGATGCACCCGAAGCCTGCAGACAGTAAGTAATGCTGCCGAAACTCAGGGGGAGGAAGAGGCAGTCCCTGTTCAGAAGGGAACTGGTAAAAGCCACGCTGATGCAGCCACCTCCATGCAAAGGGCCCCACTCCACCCCAGCATCACTGGTTGTGAGATGGGCAGAGCCATTCTCTGTCCGGGACCAGCTGTGGGAGCAGATCTCCTCCCCACGGCGCCCTGGCTGCCACCCATCTCAAAATCTCTCCAGAAAAACACCCGAGCATTAAGAAGAGACGTTAGTTGAAATGCCCTTTCTCTGTTAACCTGCTTATGCATCTCTCTTCCAATCCTTGCCTCCCCGTGCTGTGCTTATCAATGGACTACAGCTAAGCCAAGGTAAAGAGATGTTTACTTATATTCAAGCCAGTATTTCCTCTAGCACATAAACCAAACAGATCCGTCACAGATGGATGCGATGCCCAGCTTGAGGTTACACCCTTGGATTAAATCATCCAGTCCTGAGCCCACGTGTCGCAGCAGACAGCATGACACCCTGCATGGTGGCACAGGCAGCAGGAGCATTGTCACAGGCTGGGAGAATTCAAACCGCACGTGTTTTGCAAATTTCCAGGGCTTATTTTACAACTCCACAGTCGCAAGTGCCACCACTGGACATAACATCCCCTACAGCTTTGGTTCCCATCTGCCTCATGCTGAGGTCTTTCAGCTGCTGGAAGCGATGCTGGTCACATCCCATTGCCCCTTCATGTTCCCCAGTGCCAGAGCCCTCTTCTCCTCCCACGCCATGAGCTTATTCCAGCTGAAGCCACAGATGGGGTTGCTTCCCTCTGGGAAGCCGCAGTGTGCCAAACCCATTCCTGGCAGCCACAGCTGCCAACAAGCCCCACAGCCGGCCCTGGCTTGCAGAGGCCCAAAAGACTGGTTTTGTGTGTCTGGTTACACCCTGCAATGGGACACGAGCACTGGGATTTGGAGCCTGGAAACTCGGGCTGTAACTGCAGAGTTTTCACACCAAAGCCTATCAGTTTCCCAGCTCAGCGAGGATATTTAAACTTCCAGAACAGGAAATCTCTTGGCCTGTCCCCACCATCGCTCCCTGTAGACTTTGCCAAGTCGTTTCACATTTGCAGGCTTTTGGAATCAGTTTTGCTGACTCTTTTTTTCCGTTTTCTTCCCCCACTTTTCATTTTGTGGCTCTCCCTTGATGTCATCTGCTGCTTGCCTTTTGCAAGGAGGTAACTAATCTCTTTGTCTCCACTTTAATTTCTTTTCCTTCCCTTTTTTTCCCTTGACAATGCAAAATATTGTCTTTAAAAATGCCGAAAGTTGCAGTTGCTCTCACCCAGCTCCTCCGGTCACGCACGCTTGCAGCCGATCCAGCAATCTGTCCTGGATTTGTGTGTGCTCGGGTTAGGCCACGGCTCACAGTGACCTGGCTGTTCCCTGAAGCGTGAGGGGTGACAGGGCCAGCAGGATTTATTCACTCTTTCCTAGTAGGAGCAGGGTTTGGGTGTCAGCAGGGACTTCACCCTCTTTGCTGAGGTGCATGTCAGGCTGCCAGACGATGTCCTCACCACACTCTGCTCTCCTTTCCAGCGAGGAGGACATCGTCATTGAGGAATTTGCTCGCCACAAACTCAAGGGGGAGAAAGACGACGAAGACGAGAAGGAGGAGGCTGACAAAGAGGAAAGCTAACCTGCTGCCTGCTCGCACGGACAGCCACTGGTCCCACGCCGCCCCAGTTTGGGATGTAGATGCCCATAGCGTGTTCCCTGCTGCGCTACACGCAGTGCAGACACCTTAGCCCTCTCCGCGATGTATTCCCCTAGGTACACCTTCCTCCTTCGGGCTCCTCACTCTGATTCCAAGCCCTGGTTGTGGTGGGCTGAGCTGCTGCATCTCCTCCCGGTACTACCACCGTGTTGGAAAGCCCGACAGTGCTCCCACCTCCTCGCACCCTAGGGCTGCCTTCGAGGAGAGAGGGACAGGGAGGGTGCAGAGGAGCCCAGCCAAGCGCCATCACCAGCCTGTTTGTCGTCTGCCTGCGTTGTGCGATGCTCTCTCTCTCACACCCTTATAAATAAACCCACCCCAGTGGCTCAGTGCAGGCTTCGTGTCATGCTGCTAGAGCACTGGGACCACCTCGGGGGGCATGGGGGAGAGCTCGAAACGGGCAGGGGGTGCCTCGGCGGAGGGAGGAGGCGTTGGGGAAGCTGGGGATGATCGCTCCCGGGCGGGTCACCACCGGTACAGGGTACGCCTCTNCTTTCTGGGCGAGCAGAGCGGTGAGACGGGGCGGCGGCGGGAGGGCGGGGGGAACTAGGCCGCGGTGGGCCTCAGCGGCCTGGAGACGCCGGGAAGGCGGGATGAGGAGCCGCCGCGGGCCTAACGCTGCGGTGAGGAGACGGGAAGGGCTTTTTTCTGCCCGTCGGGGGCTCCCACCCGGGGGAGGGGCGGCCCCGCCGCGGTCCGGCCTGGCCTTGGCCCTCCGCCGGCCTGGCGGGCGCCCGAGGCCGCGTTTCCACCCGCCTGCTAG
>VXBW01005340.1:256280-274939 GCA_013400375.1 Thinocorus orbignyianus
CGGCCTGGCGGGCGCCCGAGGCCGCGTTTCCACCCGCCTGCTAGGCCCGGGCTTGGTCCCGGTGCTGGCTCGTAGCCGTAGGGCCGGGAGGGTGGCTGGGCCTCGCTGGCGATCGGGAGAAATGCGGTGTCTTCTCAAGGTGCTGCTCCGCCCCGTGTGTTGTGTCTCTGGGCGTGTGAGAGAAAATGAATGGCAGAGCAGTGCTGTTTGTACAGCGTGGCCGCTGCCGCCCTTATACCTTCATTTTTTCGTTTGTTCTACCTGGAGCTTACCTCCCTTTTGTACCCTTTCCACAAAATAAATAGATGAGTTGTAGCTTTTTTTTGCAATCGTGGTGTTCTTTGCTGTATTACTTTCTCTGTATCTCCTGCTGCTTATCTCTGCCTCAGTCCCAGAACTGTAGGTCTTGGAGGAATTTCCAGAAGTTGTCTGATATCCTTTCCTTATCAAGGCTGGATTGACTGATGCTGGCTTGTCTAACCTGTTTTTAACCCTCTCCAGTGCTCACAATTTCAGAATCTCTCTAGGCAGTTAATTCCTTTTCCCTCTTCTCTTCCTCCTATGTCACATCCTTGCTATTTTTCTTGGCTTCTTCCAGCTTCCTGAATCACAGATCTTATCTTTGGGTCCTATTTCTCCACTATTCTGCACTCCACTATTTCTTGATAATATTTGGAGACATAAATTTAAGTTCTTAAATAAGCCACCAAAGTTTACTCTGTATCTAGAATCTTATTGTGAAGAAAGGATATAAGTCTTAAACGTAGCTTTTCTATCCAGCCTGAGGCAGCAAAACAGTGTCCAGGCCATCACCATGTTTTGTTTTGATGTTTTTATCTAGAATCCCAAGACTGGGTGATTACATAAGTAGCAGAATGTGAATAACAAAGCAGATTTACTGCTTGCTTAAAACAAACAAATAATTCCTTGTCATATGCGTCACAACCTACCTAGTATGAGGACCGCATTTTCATTATCATTCATTTTTAATCTATGTAGATTGATTTGGCTTAACATACTTCATCATTTTGTGAATTAATTTCTTAGCTGGTTATTCTGCAGGAGAGTGTCACTGGGAAATATCCTTAGGTTGGCAAGTTCATTTGTATGATCAGTGCTGGCAGCATGTGACTGGCTATTTTTTCCACTGCTGCTTGAGAGTGTTTTGTTTTTTTTTTTTCTCTGTTCTTTTGTAGTTGGGAAGACCTCTCTGATCACCAGGTTTATGTATGACAGTTTTGACAATACTTACCAGGTACGTCATAGTTTTTTTAGGTTTTGGTTTTTTTAAATTATATCTGTATAAGTAAATCTATTCCCTGCTACTAAAGTCTATGCCTGTGAGAACTGTGAGGCACAAGCATGTTTTCCCATGAGATGTCAGTTCAATATCATACATAAGATTGTAACGTGCCTTGAAATGGAGATGAGACTTCTTGATTAAACCCAAGCATTTAATATGATGTTGTAGTGTACTAAAAAGAAGCATTGTTTAGATCCTGTCTGGGTGTGTGAGAAACCTTGAGGAAAACAGGGAGAAACATTGATTTATGGGAATGGCTAACGGAGAAGGGAATGGTCAGGGTGTGTGATGATGGAGATGGAAGTCTCAGGAAACGGAGAGAAAGAATAAGATATGAATGTACTTATGATGGTTTCCAGTCTCTAGCACCTGAGTCCAGAGTACAGAGATAGATCTGCAAGAAATCACCATGGTATATTCTCCCTGTCTCTTTTTTTAATAATTCTTATTATTATTACTTTTGTTTTCCCTTTAACTAGAAGACTATAGATAGAAAAAGGCAGGGAAATCTTGGTAGGGATGAAGAGGCTATAGATGGAAAGCTGAAGATGTGCAAGACGTCTGAAGGTTTAAGAAGAGTTAGTTGCATTAAAAGAAGTTCCTGGTATTTCAAAGGAATATCAAATATCTTTAAGGAAGATGAGACTAGGGTGTTACCTTTTCATTCGAGATAGATTAGGGTAATTTTAAGCTGGAAAAGAAAGAAAAGATTGTTTTCTTGAGGGCAAGACATTCCCTGGAGCTGGATCCTTTTGTGCTCTCCATGTTTCTTTTCCTGATTTTTGTAAGGTGCTCTTGTGGATTTATCTGTTTATTGTAGTTGTTATAAGCTGTGTCCTGCCTGTGGGAAATAGGACTGGAAACCAGTACTAACTAGAGAAATTGACTCTTTTGGTCTCTTCTAATGTTAAGTGGCTTGTGTTCTGATGGAGACCTTCCAGAACATGTTATGCTGGTGGTGTTTAAGACAGGTAATCTGTCTAAAACACTCGAATGTGTTACATCAGTAACCTGGCTCCTGCTTCCTGGGGTTATGATGGCCTTGGGCATCTGCTTGATTTAAGTGCCTGGGAGCGCATCGAACTTAGTGAATTACTTTAAGTGTCTTTGTGCTGGAATTGCTGTACAGCAACGAGAACATGAATGGAAGGAGATGTACAGAAAGAGCTGCCTGGGAAATGAAGCTTCCAAATTTCACTGGAAAGGAAGCACATTCTGAAATGGAAAGCTCCAGATGAACATTGCTTTTTAGCTTTCAGTACAGTTGCTCACAATTTATATATATCTAATTTGCTCCGCCTTTTGGTTATTTCTTCCCAGACTGAATTGCAGTAGAGCAGAAAGATACCAGTTCAGATATGATCTGTGTTAAGATGCATGAATGTCTGAGGCTAAAATCCAGACTCAGAGGTTCTCCTGCAAGTTGGGAAGTGTTAGAAGAATGATGTGAAATGAAGATGGTGCAGATACCCAGATTGCTTTGTTTTTATCAACTATATCAAAGGCGAATGACTTCAGCAGCTTAATTTAAGTTTCTGAACGTTTCTGAGAGTTTGTATAGAAAGATCTGAGTTGCAGATGCTGGGAGGCGAGTTGCAGTTACTGATGCTTTCTCTTCTTTTCAGGCCACCATTGGAATTGATTTCCTGTCAAAAACAATGTATCTTGAAGATCGCACGGTAAGTGAGGCATCTGTGTGATAGCGTGGCCACTGCAGGCAGGGGAGCGGCGGTTGCTGTGCATGCTGTTCTGCCTGGCTGTTCCTCCAGTGGCTGCTGAAATCCCAGGGCAGCCTTCAGAGGATCAGCCTTTGTTGAATCAAATCACTGACCCCACTCTCCTGTTTCTGATCCTTGTTACTATCTGATACCTCTGGAATGAAGTCAAAATCTTTCATGCAAAATTGGGGCAAGCTAATGTCCGTATCCCAGGCCATGGGCTGTCTATTTGAGATGTAGTTTGCTCCCAGAATTTGCAGCTCTGCCTCTGGGATTGTCAGTATAAATGGGTCTGAGCAGACCCCAGGTAGTTCCAAGTCTTGAGGCCATTAGGAATTACCGGTGGGAGCATAGTTCCTCCTTGTAGAAAGTCTCCTTCTGTAACACAGTTCTCTCTTACTGTTAATAAAATAGTTTTGGATGTAGCTTGCATGAGATTCCTCTTTGCATAAAGAGATCCCTCATATTCCTCTCCTGTCTTTCAGTATTTGTTCTTTCATTAGTTCATGTTTGCTAGTACTTGCCTTTTTGCTTGTTCTGCTGTTGGCTGAGAAACTGTTGTGGGGAGAAAGGGGGGTGTGGTGGTGCAGTGGAAGTCCTTTGTTTTGCTTTGGGTCTGTTGCTTCTGAAGAAGTCTGAGCCCAGTGTGTGTGATGAGTTTCCCAAGTGCTCCTCTGCCATCTTACTAGGGATTCACTGTTAGAAAAGACCTTGCTTAATCTTTGCTTGGGAGAAACTACTTGTATAACGTTCTTCAATGGTGCTGGCAGTGGCAGAAGAAGAAGAAGATTTTGGGAGTGCTGTTTAACACCTGTGAAGGCCAGTTGGAATGCCTGTGTGCTGTTTTCAGATTTCTTGTGGTTGTGTAGGTCAGAATGTCATTTACCTGCTGGCCAGCTACTCAGAAAGTACCATTTTATTTCCACTGGTGGGTACTGTTAGCTCTCCCACTTCTGTAAGTGTTCCACAGAACCCATAAAGCCTGTTTAAATAACAGAGATGTGTTGATTGTAGACAAGAGGAGGAAGAAATACAAACACCCTTAGCTAGGAAAGTTCAGCCATTGAAATAATTTCTCAGATATGGTTAATGAAATGAAGAATGTTGAGCCTCTAACTGCAGTATATGCTTTAGCATATTTGAGATGTCTTTACACCAAATAATGTACCTTGAAATTATACCTATGCCAGATCACTCAGCTCTAAATATTGCCTGGTAATGACTACTAGGCAGCAGAAGGGACAAATATATGTGGAGCTGGGTTCTTCAAAGCCATCTCCAGTAGCCAGAGCGTTGGGAGCTGTGGCATAAGTGAACTGGGGCCACAAGAAGTGCCATCCTCACTCCCAGCTGTCAAGCTGCCAGTTCTGAGTTACAGCCACAACCTCATTCTTGAAAGACTGAGCAGTAATTCCTTCTCTCAGTCTTGAATAGAATTATATAATCATAGAATGGTCAGAGTTGGAAGGGACCTTAAAGATCGTCAAGTTCCAACCCCCCTGCCCTGGGCAGGGACACCTCCCACCAGACCAGGTTGCTCCAAGCCCCATCCAGCCTGGCCTTGAACACTTCCAGGGATGGGGCGTCAACAACTTCCCTGGGCAACCTGTTCCAGTGCCTCACCACCCTCACAGTAAAGAACTTCTTCCTGATATCTGATCTAAATCTCCCCTCTTCCAATTTAAAACCATTACCCCTCGTCCTGTCACTAGACTTCCTGACGAAGAGTCCCTCCCCAGCTCTTCTGGAGCTCCCTTCAGATCCTGGAAGGCTGCTCTCAGGTCTCCCCGGAGCCTTCTCTTCCCAGACATGGATTTAAGCACAAGATAAGCCAGTCTAGAGGGTGTTTGCTCTCCTGGCTTGTACCCCACTGCTGTGTTTCAGTACTTGACATCAGGCTTTCCAGTGGAATCATCCATAGAGGGTTGGTGTGGTTCTTGTGGGTAGGAATGTCTGCATGTAGTTACCTCTAGGCTGCAGTTTGCTGGTGTGGCTCTTACAGCTAGAGTCCGGACACGGCAGGATGCACTGAGGTATGTATGCTTATTTTCCTCGTTAGCAGATGGCATGAGAAGGTATTTCTTAGGAATATCTTGGGTTTATGATTAACTGGAAGAACATGTTCATATGTGTGAGTTATTAATGGGTCTGTGGAGGGAGGGAGGTTTCTCAGGCTGACGTTGCTGCCAGAATGCAGTTAGAGGTGCCATTAGCTCTTTTCACATTTCTGTTCCGTTTTAACTTTCCTTTTGTTGGGTTATTTTTGCCTTGCAATTTTTTTTTTCTTTTTATTTCACTTGAGTTTTGGTTTTGTTTTCCATTTTCCTGCTCTTCCCTTTTCCCCCCCCTTCCCCTACGCTTTTCCATTTCCCAGATCAGGCTGCAGCTGTGGGATACAGCCGGCCAGGAGAGGTTCCGCAGCCTCATTCCCAGCTACATCCGTGACTCTGCTGTGGCTGTCATTGTCTTTGACATCACAAGTAGGTATTGAGCCGGAGTGTCTGCAGGGCCCTTGCTTTTAACTTAACACCTTTTATGCATTAGAAGTGTTGATGTTATCTGAAAGGAGCGTAGGCAGTTGGTCCCAGGACTGCAGGTGTTTCATAGGTAGCTGAGCATCTTCCCTCCCCACCCCAAACCAGTAGTAACTCCATCCCATAATACAGAAACTGGGCAATTGTTTAACCCTGGTCTGCTCCAAGCTCAAATGATGGAAGCAACACATGGAGGATTGGCAGGTGGGTGAACAGGGATTGTGGCTTCCCGTGTGTCTGCTGATTGGAATGAAAGGTGATCGGTAGCCCTTGGAAAGCTGTATGCTTTTTCTGGATTGGGGATGTTTTGGTTTTATTAAACCTCACAATGATTTATGGTTTTTTCCCTGTCTGAGCAACTAGAGAGGTAGTACAAGTAACGACTCCAGATTCCAAAGCAATGGAATACTGTCAGAGTAGCTAAAACAGTACAACACCCATTTAAGTAAAAGTGTCTTATTGAGGATTCAAGACTCCCATTTCATTGCAAAGGAGAGGTCAGTCATATGAGTGAACAGCTTTTGAAAGAGAAGGGATGTAACTACTGTAATTTCTAAAAAATAAATAAGCTTAAAGGGAAACTCTCCATAACTCTTGGCATTAATGTTTTCATATAAGATATGGATACAATTATTTCATTATAAGTCTTTGCTGTTGATTCCACCTGATCTGACTTTTTCAGTTAAGCTACAGGATCAGCATAAACATTCTAGACAGGATTTATGCCAGCGAGCCAACACCATGGGAACAAAGTATAAGAATGTAGTGCAGGTGAAAATCCTCTGGCTCACCTTTATTCTGTCCCTAACTCCAGATTATAGTGAGACCTTACAGACCAGGGGTTTGTTTTGCTTAACAGAAGTGCTTAAATTGTAACAGAAGGTTATTATTTGTTATCTTGCTTGTTGAAGGCAGATAACACATCGTTTTGCTCCAAATCCTGTGGCTTAAGTACTCAACTCTGGGAGCATTTCTGTTTTGGTGCAAAATGATGTGAAAGTGGAGTGATATGTTTGGGTTTGAGGAATGCTGAGAAGTGCATGTGATGACATGAGAATGGCTGGGAGCTCATCTGGATGGGGCAGGTTGCGTAGGTTGGCATCTTGTGTCCCCACAGTTGTGACAGGTACAGGATGCTGTTTATCCAGGCAGGTGGAAAAATCTTGCCAGTCCAGGCTGTTCTTAATAGCTTCCAGACATGTCAAAAATAATTAAGTGAGAGCTGATCTCATCATACTTCGGTAATGGTCTCATCTTTTCAGGTAATTTCATTTTTTTTTCTTGTTACTGCTCTTTGTTCTGCTCTTAGTGACTGAGAGGCTTTTCGTTTTCTTGTGTAATCGAAGGAACATGCTCAGGTACTTCTGAGGGCATGATAATTGTGAACCCTAGCACGATTAGGAAAACAGTTTACTACTCCAAAGAGCTATATATTTGCATTGTCTTTAGCAGTAACTTCATTTGGGAATTGCAAATAGTCTCCTGTTAGTTAGGGATTGTTGTGGGCTGGAAAATAGTCCCATAGCTGATTTAAAACAAAAAAAAAAAAGAGAGGAATTTCTTAGTTATTGTTCATAGAATCATAGAATGGTCAGAGTTGGAAGGGACCTCAAAGATCAACAAGTTCCAACCCCCCTGCCATGGGCAGGGACACCTCTCCCTAGAGCAGGTTGCTCCAAGCCCCATCCAGCCTGGCCTTAAACACTTCCAGGGATGGGGCATCAACAACTTCCCTGGGCAACCTGTTCCAGTGCCTCACCACCCTCACACCAAAGAGCTTCTTCCTAAGATCTAATCTAAATCTCCCCTCTTCCAATTTAAAACCATTACCCCTCGTCCTGACACTAGACTTCCTGACTTCATCTGCTGAGCATCTTGAAATGCAAGTGTCCTGTGGAGAGATCCACAGTGAAAGTCCATATTGCAACTCTGGCCCCTTTCTGAACAAGTTCTCCTCTTTATAAAAGAGGATTCACTCCTGGTTGAGGACCTTATAATTTTCCAGACCAGTAGAGTCATTGGCATTGGGTTATTTATATTTTCTCTTTCCCTCCATAAACTTTGGCTCGTAGAAACAAGAAGCCACAGAAGACTGTGGTCCCTTCAGGGCTACCTGCACACCATCTGAAGGCCTCTCAAATAGCATTACCATTCACTACAGGGTTGCCAGGGCCAGTTCTTCCCCAGTTCTGTGGTACTTCCTCTAGTTTTTGGGTCTGAAGATTAAAATGTTGAAATTACCACCACAGTCAGCTTTCTGGGTGAATAGTCAGGTGTAGCAGCAACATCTTGGGGACTGTATGGCAGCTTGCTGTGATGGCTAGAAGCAGGAGCACAAAGCTGTCATTATTGATCTGATCTATCAGCATGGGTATGATATCATCCAGGTGTTTGGAGTTTTCCACCCTGAGTTTCCTGGGGTACTGAAGAGTCCTGACTTTTGCTACTGTAATCAAGGCTGCCTTCAAAATGAAGCATGAGCTAATTGCTTTAACTCTAAGCCCTAATCTTCCTTAAGCCCCAGAGCGTCAGATCTACATACCCTGTTGTTTTGAATCTGCTTGTAGCGAGACACTTTGCAGATGTGTGCCATGTCTGGCTTCTACATCTCTTCTAAACAGGCCAATTATTGGTCCTTCTGAAACTGCGTTCTCCCTTGCAGCCAGTCTCCTGGAAGCTGCCTTATTAACTGCTGTTCTGTGCCCAAACAGCTGCTTTCCTTCATTGCTGAACAAGTGGCTGTGTGAGCACGTCTAACTGATCTGTGTAATAAAGCTGAAAAACAGTATCTGCCCTCCCGTGAAACTTGTCCCTGTTGAGAATACCAATAGCAATCGTGTTTTCTGGCAGTGGAAGGAAATGATATCACTTCCAATTGTGGAAAAAAGCTTTTGTTTAGCATTCATTGTGATAATTTGGCATATTTTGACCATTGTTGTTTCAAACAGGCAGGACACGTTAGAGCTAGCATATGTAACGGGTCAGTTTGTGTTTGGGTATAGTTCTGGAGGTCAGACTGTACCTCTCATATCATTTGTGATGTTTCTGACTCCTGTGGTTATCTGAAAGGGAGAACACGATGCCCTTTGTGTCACATGAAGTCTACAGTATATAGCTTTTGCTTTTGTTTCTGCTGGAACTTTGGTTATTGATTGCCTTAATCTTGCATGAAAACCCCCCTTGCCATCTTCTGGATGCTTGATGCTGGAGAATGGATGCTGTTCTGCTCTGTGGTGTCTGGGCTGAGGGAATTGCATGTCTGTCACGTGGGAATTGCCCAAAAAGCTTTGATCTGGGATGCTCTAGGCTAGGAGTCCTTTGGAGACCCCACACAGAGTGCTGGGTAGACCAGGATGGCCAGCTCTGCATTGGTAGCTCCTACTGTCAGCATTTGGGTAGTAGCCATAACCTAGAGCTCTCTGGAAATACCAGAATCTCTGGGCAAGCACGTTACCTACAAACAGAGTCAGAAAACCAACTTTGGTGGTGGTTGGAAATTTGGGGCAAGGTTATAAGGTCAACCTCAGCTTCTTTGAGCTGCATAGACTTAATTCTAGAAATGGCCTTTTCTCTAAAGGACAGTTTCCTCCTTTCTTTTCTCTCTTGCTCTCTCTCTCTCTCTTTCTCTCTGCTCTCCCTGGCCTGGTACCAGCAGGTTCGGCTGCAGCTTTGGGACACAGCAGGCCAGGAACGGTTCCGCAGTCTCATTCCCAGCTACATCCGCGACTCCACCATTGCTGTGGTAGTCTATGACATTACAAGTGAGTGATGCTTTGGTGTCTCATTATTTCAAATCCTACGTGTAAGCAGAACTGATAGGTTAAAACCAGAAGTTCTGCAAAAAAAGGTGATTAACGTTAGAAATGTTTGGGGTTTTTTACCCCACCGTATTTTTCTGTCTGAGCAGAAAACAGTTTATGGGTCGTTTCTGTGTGGTATGGGGAGATTAGAGAAGCACCTGAGTACAGGCATAGCATTCTCCCTCTCTGAAAAGGAGTTTTATCCCATTTGATTCTTTCCTGCAGACTTGAATTCTTTCCAGCAAACCTCCAAGTGGATTGATGATGTTCGGACAGAGAGAGGAAGCGACGTCATCATCATGTTGGTGGGGAACAAAACCGACCTGGCGGACAAGAGGTAATAGAGGGGAGCTGACCTGGCCACTAAAAGCAAGGAATTGGCTAACTAGTCTGTCTTCAACATGATTTGTTGATTTTTAAATGAAGCATAAATAGCAGGCAAGTTTCTTCTTGTTCCAGGATGCCGCGTGAGCTTTTGTACTATCAATCTAAAAGGTTTCTCTCTGAGCCTCAATTCATGTCATACATAACACAAACTGTGATGTGGATATGTGAGAGGAAACTAAATTAGCAAAAGCAGACTTCCCCAAGACGTCTAAGAAGTTTCTTAGACTCTTCAAATCACACAGATTGAATGTTTTGGGATGTGTCATAAAGCATTTTGCCTTTAAAACTCTTAATCAGTGAACATAATTAGTGTAAGAGCTTCATAGAAGACTACGGGCTTGTGCTTTTGGATTTCTATTTCAAATTCTTCTCTTGATTGTTGATTTAGCAAAAAATGTTTCAGAGATTTTCATTCTTTATGAGGATATTAGAAACAGTCTGGATAAGGAAAGATTTTTGTTATAATACGATCAGTAGTAGTTGGGATGATGGAGTAAGCTATTCAGTTTCTTACACTCCCAATACTTTAAACTAAAACATCTTTCACATACACCAGGTCCTCTAAAACTTGTGCTTCATAGGTCAGAGGCCATACAAAGTGTTGAAATGATGGAAAATTTTATCTGATGCAAAATAAAGCATCTCAAAAAGGCAGAACTGGGAAACACCTCAATTTTACAGCAAAATGAGGTTATAAAAACTATAAAATCAAGTCCTTATCCTTTGGCTGTTGACGAGACACCTCTGATCAAAAATTAACAGTTTGAAAAGGTGGAACATAAATGGTTTCTCAGAAAAATCTTGCACTATTATCTGAACTGCCTGTTTGTTTACTCTGTTCCTTGCAATGATGGACCTAATAGGGATCTGTTTAATTGTTGGATGTTATCCCATTTTAAATTCTAAACCTTGCTTTACTCCTGCAGTGCGCACGTTGCTTCAGAATGTATGTGATGTGGTTTTTCCTCTTGTAGTTTCAGTGTTTTCCAAAAACTCGTATAAGACAATGGCCAGCATCCCTGGCTGCACAGACTGGTCTCAGGAGATGCTTTTTGCCCTTCGTTCCTGTACAGGTCATGCTGCTAGTTTGTCATTTGTTGTGCCTAGCAGGAAAAGCATAGATAATTTCTAATACTGGCAGGTGGTTTGAATCAGTGGGGAAAAAAGATGAAGTTAGGCTCTAACAAGGCACTGTGTGGGCTTTGTGCTGATGGTTCCTGCAGAAACATGTTCTGTGTCCACCACACAGATCACCTTAGTTTTTGCAACTATTTGGCTTTTTCCATTTCCACTTCTAAGTGTCCTGTGCCTTGTACTTTGGAAATGTTGGTAAAACTTGGTGTTCAGAGCTCCAGAAATATGATAAAAACACGTATAGCTGCTTTGGATTAAGAATTCCAGGTGGCAAGACCTGAGATGAGTCTGGTCTCAAATCAGCTCACAAAAAGCAACAGAGCAGAATCCAAGGTACTCTACTTGAGCCAGCTCTGGATATTGACAGTGTAACTCATATGCCCTCCCGGGAGCTGGAAATAACTGCAGCTCCCTAACTGAATAACCTTAATTTCTCTCAAAATCCAATTTCGTGTGGAACTGGAAAACCCAATGGGATAATTTCAGCCTTGGATTATTTCCTGGTAGTACATAAGAGAAGCAGAGTGTGTGCAGGACAGCTGGCCCCACGCTGTCCTAAGAATTAAAAATACCAGAAAACTGTTTGAAACAGCTACAGTTGAAGTCCATGTAGCACTAGTTCTTATTCTTATTAAGAAGATTATTCTTAATTTAGAAGTTTAATGTAAGTGTCAGTCTTAACCAGTCTACCAGGACAATAGTGCTGGTCTAGGCTAGAATTTGGAATGCTCTTGTATATCCAGGTATCAGTAAAGGAAGCTGCCTTGCCTTTGTGCTCAGCTGAAATACTGGGCCTTTTAAGGGTGGGCAAAGCCACGGTATCAGTCTCAGCTTTATCACATTTTTCAAAATAGAATCCAGCATATTGGAAGCTGCTTGTCCTATGGTAAAAACCAAGAGATGATGCAAGTTAAGTTCTGAGGCCAGAAAGCTGAACTAAAAATAGCACTGTTCTTATTCAGTGCAGCCTGTTAAGTTTTTCTTTCCTGCTAACGTTGCTTTAGTTGGTGGCTGGGTTTGTTGTTTTTTTTTTCTACAGTTTTCTTTTTGTTATTTTTGGACTATTTTTCTTTCTTTTGGTTTTTCTTTTCTGTGATTTGTTCTTGTTGCTGTATAGACAGGTTTCTATAGAGGAGGGCGAGAGAAAAGCCCAAGAACTGAATGTGATGTATATTGAAACCAGTGCTAAAGCAGGATATAATGTGAAACAGGTATGTACAGGGTATTGATGAGAGATGCCTTTGCAGGTGCTTGCTCACAAGCAGCAGCCTCGTGCTTGCTGCTGCACTGTACTTGCTGCTGGAGTCCTTCTGAAACCTTTCTGTAACCTCACTGAGTTCCCTCCTGTTGACTTTTGGAAACTGCTTTTTGTACCAGGTGCAGCTTAAGGGGATTTTTCCTTCCCTTGAGGATGCTGTGAATGAGGCTCAAATGTACTGCACAAACTTCATCCTGTGCTGATCATCTGTTATTAACAGTCCAAAGCCCAGGTGTTCCCTGGGTAACTTACCTGAGGTTGTTTCAGTCTTAGCTGGAGGACCTGGGAGTCTTAAAGACCAGGAGGTCCTGAGGTCTCCATTGGTGGACTCTGCACCCTCTCCCCTGAAGAGCATCTCAGTCACAGACATCTAACTCTCCCTCTCTGTTCTTCCTTTCTGTCTTTCTGCTTCTGTTTGGATCCCTGTCTAGGCAAATCACTACAGAAGAAGGTGAACAAAGAGCCAAAGAGCTGAATGTGATGTTTATTGAGACCAGTGCAAAGACTGGATACAATGTGAAACAGGTAGATCAATGTTATTTTCTAAAGGCAGGAAATCTGCACTTTACTGCTCTCTGCATGCCAGTGCTTCTGCTTGGGGTTCATGTTTCCATCAGATATTTGCTTGTCTTGTTTACTCTCAACCCCTGAAATGCTTCTTGCCCAATGATCACTGCTACAGCTTTATCTAGTGGAAGTCTCTTTCCTGTCAAGTCAGTCATTCCCAGTTGAAGCTCAGCAAACTCACCTTGAATGAAAGGAGGATCTAAAACCAGAGTGTGCTGAGGGATAGGAATGGCACTATTTTGTGCAGCCAGTCAAACATCATTTTTGTACATTCCCTTTGCTTTTGTTAACAGTTCATGCACTGTTTTCCAAAATCAGTGTTGACATCAGTCAGGATAATTGCTTATGCTGATGCACTAGAGTAGAAGTTCCTGCTTGTTTGCAAGCCATGGAGGAAAAGCTTAGAATAGTTGAGGTTGGAAAGGGTGGTCTAGTCCAAACCTCAGGCTCAGAGCAGGCTGCCCAGACCTAACTCCAGTTGGGTTTTGAGTATCTCAAGGGATAGAGATCCCATCTCTCCAGCAACCTGGCACAGTGTTTGACCATCCATAAAGTAAAAAAAACTTTAAACTTTTCTTGTGTTTAAGCAGAATTTTATGTATTTCAGTTTGTGCCCATTGCCTTATGATATAAGCTTGTGATTCCACTCTCTGCTAGTTCAGGAATCGTTCTGAAGCATGACAGAACTTGGGGAATAAGGTCCAGGGCTCTGCAGGGAGCATAAGAACTGTTTCTGTCAGCTGAGAAACACCCTTACCAGTTTGCTGCACACCAGCTGGTGAGGAGAACCTCACGATGGGATGAGGAAGCATTGGGTTTGTTTCTTTTGGCAATTCTGGATTGAATCCACTTTTAGTCTTTGGTTCTGACTTCCTATTGCTTTATTTGTCTAGCGGGGTGTTCACAGTGAGAACTTCTGTGACTTAAAGGATGTATGTGAACTGCAGCACCTTGCTAATTCCCTCAGTGGCTTGATTTTCCGAGTAACACAATTTGGAGGTGTGGATGAGAAGCCCCCACTGAGCTACTGTGAGAAAGTCATCATTAACTGATGATTCCTCTAGCTTTTTATGCAACACTTCTCACCAGAGTGCCTGGTGGTGTCTGTGTGTGAGCTGCTGCATCAGTGTAAGCAGAAGGAGCTCTTAAGCATTGACTTGAAAAATTCTGCAAAGCCATTTTGGGTTTTTATGGGGATAAGATAGTCCTCCCCAGCTCTAGCATGCCCTTAGCAGCTTAAATGCAGCTCACTTGAGTCAGCAGGACTGAAGATTTCTTAAGTAACCTCACAAGAGACCAAAGGTTTATCAAAAGTCTAGAGTTTTGCACTGTAACATTGCTGGGTGCAAAAACATTTGAGGCTGGAAGTGGTAGATGACACAGTGAGTGCAGGAGGGAATTGTTCTGTGTCCCTGGAAGAACTGTTACTAATTCATACCACCTTCTGTTCAAGTAGAAACAGGGAAAATAAAACTGGTCGTTTTTAGGCATTGAGCAACTTCTTTAGTAAAACCTGTTAAATTTCTTAGGTAAGATTCTTGTGGCATTTGTTGATCACTGCTAAATACCCTCGTAACAAGTTTGCACAATTCAGACTAAGATCTGCTGTAAAGCAATGGTTTTAACATGCAGTTTTTTCCTGACAAGCCTTTAGCTCTACCCATGTCTCCTTTTCAGCTTTTCCGTCGTGTGGCTGCTGCCTTACCTGGGATGGACAGCACACCAGAGAAGAGCAAAGAAGACAGTATCCTTGCTTTCTCATCAGTAACTTTTCCTGATCTCATAGTATTTGATCATTATCTTTGGTTAGGTTGGGCTTATGGACTTTTTGGCACGCTGTGGGGATGGGCCTTACTGGGGTTTTGCAGAGATTTGGCTGAAACAACCAGTATAAGGACCCTGCTTGTGCTCTGGACATAAAGGAACACAACTACTGAGAGGGGCAAGGAGAAGTTTTGCTTTCTCCATGTAAGCTTAGGATAAAACTTGTGTAGGTTTAAAATACCATAATTATTTCCTCCACTGTGTTGGGCACAGACCTGTCCGATTGGGCTCTGTCCTCTACGTTGTCTTGATGTTCCAAATCTGCTGGTTTTGCAGTTTTTCCTTAACTTCTCTCCCGCAGTGATTGACATCAAACTAGAGAAACCTCCCGAGCAGCCAGTAACGGAGAGCGGGTGCTCCTGCTAACAGGCCCGTTCTGTAGCAGCACATTCCCCAACAGGCCAGTCTCACTGAAGACCATCACCGCTCATTGGCTAGGCAACCCTACTTTGTGGGCTGAAAAAACAAACAACAACAACCAACAAACACAAAACAAACCAATCTACTAAGCGAGTGAACTCCCTGTTTACTGGTAGGGAGCAGCCCCGGCCGCCCTTCTTACTGCATGGTATGAGCCCTGAGTGCAGAATGAGTGTCCTGTCTTTTTCTTTGGATTTTTTTTATGTTGTTGCACTTTGGCACTCTGGTGCCCCTTTACACTCTTTCTCTCTCTCTCCTCCTTCTTCCCCCTCCTCCCCTCTCGCCCCCTTGAGCCTGTCTGCTCAGATGTATCTTGTGAATGCAATGGAAAAGCCACCAAGTTAGGGAAGACAAAAAATAGAGCTTGGGAAGGTGGGCTTTCCACCTTCCTTACTGCCTTGCATCTTAACTAGTTCCCTCTCCAACTCCAGCCCCATCTCTGTCCTGCATCCCCACTTCCTCTGTTAAAAGGCTGCTCCTTTTAAACCAGTCAGTTTGACTTGGCCTTGCCTTTTTGGACAATACAGGTTATCTGTTTCTAGGCTTTTGCTTCCTGCAGGGCACACACAATATTAGCTCCTCCCTTTCTCCTTTCTGTGGATAATCTTGGCTAACTCTTGCTCACAACTTCTGAGGGTTTTTTTTCCCCCCCAACCTCGTGTTACACACAGCACTGGAAACCCCCAGACTCTGATCGCTTTGGCCTTGTTGCTCCCATTTGTGTAGCAGAGACAACCCACAGACTCCTCTCCTCAGTTGGAATATCTCCCCAGTCAGAGGATGTTGGTGCTCGGTGAGTGTGGGGATGGAAGAAGGCTTTGCAGGATGGGGAGAGATCCTCAGGGTGGTTTGTAGAGACCTGGGTCCTGTCTGTCAACAGACAGTTGTCCAAAATCCATCACTGCAGGGGGAATTCCTGCCCTGGGAGTCATGGATGGCGTTGGGGCTGCTTTTGTGATCCCTGGCCTCCTCTTCATTGTCATGTGGACCAGGACCTTCTCCATGCAGGTCACAGGAGACAGAAGGTTGTTGATAGCTGCTCTACTCTCCTACTGCAGTTGCTGCTTGATGAAATCATACGTAGCTGCTTCTACCGTTGGAGTAGGCTCCTTGGGGATGGGGCTAGTAGCCATTTCGCTTTTGGAATAGTCTTTAAGCTGTCACATCGCCATGACCAGTGGAAGGGATTTATGGTCAGGCGTGGGTAGAGGAGTGGAGGAACATGTGCTGCTGAAGTGAATTTTGGTGTCACCTCTTGACCTCGGAGGGTGGAGATTAACATCCTCTTCCCCCTGCCCCTGGGTTCTGGTAATGGAGCTTTTCAGAGACTCTCACTGGGGTTTTTAACATCCATCTGTCTGAACCCGAAGTCTGTAGGTTTGTTGACAGCGAGGAGAACGAAACAGTTGGGTGGCTCTAAGCCATTCGCTGTTCTTTTTGCCACCCGGCCTGTGTCATGGGAGGAGTGTGAGTGACCACAGCGTGAGGGGTGGGGACAGCAGCGTGACACTGCCCCAGCGGGATGCCCACAGCGTGTGCACTTTGAAGCCTGCAGGCCCTCGAGGGAGAGGAAGGGGCAGCCTCGGGCAGGGAGGTGGCAGTCCCCTCCTTGGTGACAAGTCACCTCACTGCTGCCCTTTTATCCCCCAGAGCCCTGTCCCTTCCCCTCTATCTGAGCTGCCCTGCAGGAGGAAGCTGGGATATGTTTCCCGTTTCACTCTGGAGTGTCCTCCCCCCTCTTTACCCACATTCCCAGCTGGCAGAGCCAGGTCCCAGCACCGGCCCCCCCCTCTCCCCTCCTCTGTACATACCCCTGTTGTGTGGGAATTGCTGATGTTTGTCGGTGTGTCCTGTGTCTGCTGTAGAACAGGTTTTTGCCGTCCCCTTCTCACGGGCAGGTGTGCGCTGCTCTGCTGTCGTGTTGTTCTGAGTCACAGANTCTTCTCTCTGGATGTGTATAATATTGAGTGTGTGTCTGGCCCTGCTGTCTCCTAGCTGTTAGCTGAGTAAGTGTGACTATTAACTATGAGTATGGACTGTCTGACCACAGCCGTGTATCACACTAAATAAAGTTATTTCACCAACATCTTCACTGTCCTGCTGCCCGAGCTGGGGAGGGCGTGGGAGGGTTGTCTCAGCTTATGTTATTCCTAGGTTTAGCAGGTCTGTCCCATGTCGGATATGGTGGAAGAAGGACGAGCTTCGTGGCTGTAAGTCATGAGATCCAGGGGTGGGATTTGCTCTGGGCGGGCTGGTCCAACTGGCTGGGTGTCACTGACCCAGGAGAGCTGGTGGCCTCAGCTTCTCTTTTGCTCTGAGGGGATGTGATGGGATCCCCCTCCCCAAGCCCTTGAAAGCCCTTTCCTCCCCCTGGGGTATGAGATGCTGCAGGGACCCAAAGGGAACAGCAGGTCCCCCACCAAAGAAACCCCACCAGGGAGGGATGTGGGGTGGGAAAGCCTGTCCTGAGCCATTGAGACTTCCCGTGGTGTCACATCAACACCTGAACATGGTGGTAGAGCTGGTGTGTGATGTTCTGCTCCACGTTGGTGATGTTGGTGTCCCACTTCCATCCATGTGTGGCATCATCTGGCTGGCTGTGGGTTACAGTGGCTGTGAGTGGGGACCAGATACCTGAATTGAGGGGGGACAGAGGGTGGGACTGGCTCACGAGGAGTCATCCTGTCTCCCTGGCAGGAGAGGGGTTTGAGGGACAGGGCGCCCCTTGGGACTTGCGCTACAAGAGGCAGTTCCTTACCAGTGGGGCTTGAAAGGGAGTATGGTGGGAACTGCTTGGAGATGGTGGGAACACCAAGTGAACTGGAGGGGGTCAGTTGGGCCAGTGGCATCCCTAGAGCTGCTGTGTGTCCATGTGGACCTCACCTGCAGTTCAGGCAGGTGAAAACCCTTTCCTCCTTTCTCAGGCCAGTGCCTGAAGCCTTTAGAGAACAGGGAGTTTGAGCAACCTGGTCTGGTGGGAGGTGTCCTTGCCCATGGCAGGGGCTAGAACTTGATGATCTTGAAGATCTCTTCCAACTGTAACCATTCTATGATTCTTGCAGGTCAAGGAGGGTTATCAGGCCATTATGAGCTTTTCCACTGGTGAGTAAAGAGCAGGCTTGGCTGAAAGGAGGGTCCAAAAATCCCATCCTGGGGCTGGCCACCAGAATTAAAGTCCAGGATGGTCTCCTGCACAGGGTATGGCACTGGCTCCCTCAAAGCTGAGCTGCACCCACTCAGTGTCAGCCTGGCAGGAGCACAGCAAGGTCCTCCCTGTGCCTGGGACAAACTGGGATCCCAGAGCCACCAGCAGGAAGCTGGGTCATTCCTTTCTTGACGAGTTCTTCAGCTTGAGGCAGGACTTTGCCCTGTATTTTCAGTGCCAGAGCTGGGCGAGGGCAGGGAGGAGGGAAGGCAGCACCTGACAGGAAACACCCTCCATGCCAGGATCTGGTGAGACCTTTTCTAAGCTTCCATGGTTGTTTCCTGCAGCTTCCCCTCTTGGGGCTGTCAGAGCTGGCGCTGCAGGGTGTCGCCTCGCTGGAGACCACCCACAGGAGCAGCTTGTCCAAAGAGAAGGATGAGAGGGGCAGCCACAGCGGTTGGGAGAACTGATGCAGGGAGGAATGTTGCGTGGTTTACAATACGAGGGAGCTTTTAAAGCAAATCTTTGTGCTGACCAGTGTGAGCAGCAGGTCATGGGAGGTGATTCTC
>VXBW01005340.1:274972-328526 GCA_013400375.1 Thinocorus orbignyianus
GAGAGGTGTCCCTGCCCATGGCAGGGGGGTTGGAACTTGATGATCTTTAAGGTCCCTTCCAACTCTGACCGTTCTATGATTCTATGAAATCTCTGAGTTTGGTTGGCTTTTCTCTCATGACGTGACTGTCTGTAGACTCCCTGTGCCAAGACTGGGCAGGGCCAGGAGCCCACGGGTGGCCTGTGCCGACCTGGCTGAGTTAGGCTCAGGGAGAGGAGCGGTACCGTACGGTTCTCTGGTGTAACCTGTTGTACCTTAACACAACACGACTTGTTCTGGGACTCTTGCTGTCTCTCCAAAAGGTTCAAGTGACCTGCAATACCTTTGCCCATCTGCTCCCCTGGCCAGGGAGTTACTCATTGACAAACTAAAGCTTGTGACTCTCGGCTTCTATTTTGCAAGCTGCTAAAAAACCAACCCCACACACATTACTGGGGCTGTTGTATTCCCAGTAGGGACCAGTAACTACCCGTTTGCCCCCCCTAGATGAAACGGACTGTGGTGGCCTGGACAAACCCTGTTACTGCTTTGTCAGTTTTAAGATACTTAAAGCCTGACTGTGTCTCGGGAAAGAATCCACTCTTTCCTGTCAGCCCACAGCCAGTCACAGGCTGCAGAAGCGCCTGAGTAATTACCTCTGAGTAATGGCAGGGAGGAAACTGCTCAAGGCAGGGGAGATCTTCCTGCAGCTCCAATGAGGGACTGCTCAGGAGTCCCTAAAGAACATGTGGAATCTGGGAAACTGGTGTGAGACTGGACAAGCCAATGTCCCATGGGACACAGAGGCCTGTCCCCATAGAACACCCCTCTGCTTATCTTCTCGGGCTGTTACAGCAGGGCTTCCAGGATGTTTATAGAAACCCTAATTTTTTAATTCTGAGTGAAAGTCAGAGAATCAATCACACAGAATGATTGGAAGGGACCTCTGGAGATCATCTAGTCCAACCCCCCTGCCAAAGAAGGTCCTCCCAGAGCAGGCTGCACAGGAACTTCTCCAGGTGGATTTTCAATGTCTCCAGAGACGGAAACCCCACCACCTTGCTGGGCCTGTTCCAGGGCTCTCCCACCCTCAAAGGGAAGAAGTTCCTCCTCGTGATTAGATTGAACTTCTTATGTTCAAGTTTGTGCCTGTTTCCTCTTGTCCTGTCACTGGGCACCACTGAAAAAAGCCTGGCCCCATCCTCTTGCCACCCACCCTTTAAGTATTTATAGGTGTTGATCAGATGCCCCCTCAGTCTTTTCTTCTCCAGACTAAAAAGCCCCAAGTCCCTCAGCCTTTCCTCATAAGAGAGATGCTCCAAGGCCTCTAATCAGATGTCTGGAGCATCTAAGTCGTTGTTCTAGTGTATTTTTCTCCTCTTCAGCCTGACTCAGCCCAGCATTCTAGCAAAGAACAACCTGGTTGTGTCAGGGCTGTCTCAAGCAAGTTGCATTTGTGCCACCACAGACAAAACCCTCCGCTGCAGCAGCGCTGAAACACCACTCCTGGCTCATCAAGGGTCACCTTCCACCACAGCCAGTGGAAAAACACCCTTAAACCAGAGCTGCACCTCGCCTGGGCCTCACGCCTCCCTCCCACAGGCTGCAGGGGCAACTGGAGCCAAGCCTTGTCCCAGTTTTCCACTCGGCATTTCCCTGGGGTGGCGCTGACAAACAGCCCTCCAGAGACTTCCAGGGTGGGAATAAGACTTGTTTTACTATTTCAGTTGTTACAGGTAAGCAGAAAACACCGCACAGGAGGCCAAGGGCTGTCCTGATTTTACATTTTCATTTTACAATCTGATACTACCACGCGTTTGCACCCAGATTTGCTGAGGATTAGCACGTCTTCATCTGTGCTCCCCTAGCACAGGGCACAGCAGGGTTCTGCACCTCCACTGGAGAAGAGGGAAGGGTTTGCCTCAGAGCGGGAGGAAGAGTTGTGAGGGGAGCAGGTGAGAGGGACAGGGCTGTGCCAAGGAAAAGGAAGCAGGTTCAGAGAGTGAAACCCTTCACCCTGCAAGCACCACACCTGAGGGAACCTGGCCAAGTGCCTGCAGCAGTTCAGGAACAAGCCCCAGGCATCTCGGTCCTGTATCACGAGGGTCATTAAGCAGCAAAGAAGTACAAATTAATGCCACTAGAGATGGGCACTAAATTTGTGTAGATTTTACTCCTGTTCTTTGAGTCCCAAGCAAACCCAGCAGTGTAGAGAAGAGGTAGGAGAGCGGAGAAGGAAAGAATTTCACATCACCAGAGAAAGCGAAGAGATTGAGCTCCTGGAGGACAAAGGCCGTGCTCTGCTCAAGCACCCTCAGACCCTCGTGGCCTTACATCCAGCAACAAAGGTTGGACCTAGAGCCAGCAAAGCACTGTTTTCATTTAAGTCCTGCTAGAAAAGAAGCAGAGATCTTGCTGGAGAAGCTGCCTTCATTTATACCCACTTCCACATCAGGACCACCAGCTTGTTTCAACACCCAGTTCCAAGAGTACAGACTAAAGCCCAATCCATCTTCCAGCTAAGTTAAGACCCTGTTGGCAACTCTCCACGCGGGAAGCGGAGCCGATGCCTGTGCAGCCAACAGGACAGTTGTACCTCCGGTGACAGCTGAAACTTGATTTGTCATCTCACATCTTGAGGAAAAGTAGTGGAGAGGTTCTTTTGCAGCACGACCGCTCTGGAGACCCAGCAGAGAGCTGCCTACTAGTGAACAGTTCTTTCCTTCTGTCTCTGGTAATCTGCAAGGGAAGGAGAAGGCAAGGCTGAAACAACAGGAGAGACCACTGATGGCAAGGGGGAATTATTCAAAATGCTGTAAGAAAACATACATTCTGTTTATATCTCACCAAGTAGAGGCAGTGTTTGGTACCCTCTTGGGTAGCAGCTGGCTTTAAAATAGTCTATTTGCACCCCAGCTATTGCAGAGCAGTTAGAACAAAGTTTGTTTAAACTCCTCTCTTACCCTGCTCCGTATTTTTCTTCTTTCTCCACTTAAGGGTCAGTTTCCATTTTATGAAGAATCCTTGTTTGGCTTAACTTGACCTCTATTTTTTACCCCCTTCTATCTACCAACTTTATAGATGAAGAAACTGTGAGTTAATACAGGCTTTTCCTTTACTCAGAATTCAAGTGACCTTAGGGAGGGATAAAAACCAGAAGCAGTGTCCACCACTGGCACAGGGCCACTAGTGACAGAAGTAATTCTTGTGTTATTCCAGAGATAAGCAGTATGTTCTACAGCTGTGAAGTTAACACTTGCATCCAACAATCATCCCACCTTTCATCCTGCTCTGTAAGTTTTGGGGTTTTTTTCTACATGGACAGCTGAAGCCAGTCCTTACTGGTTTTCCCCAAATCAAAGCCCAGTGTTCTTTCTGCTCTGCAGGCTGTTACCACCATCTATGACCTTAGACTCATAATTGCTAAGCTCAAGTGGCATCAGCAGGGGCACGTGGCATTCTGCTTCCCAAGGAGAAGTACTTCTTGGAGCCAGCAGGAACTTACTGTAGGGGAAGTAACGCACACGCATGGTGATTTCACGGGCTGTCTTCAGGATCTCCACAGCCTGAAAGCAGAAAGAATTGCTCAGTGACCAGACTTTGGTAGATTCCTCCAGCTGTTATGTGGTGCCACCAGCTGAGCTGGTAGGGGCTGAGAGGCTGGAAGGAAATGGTGTGTGCACAGACTCCCCCATCCTGTCCCTTGAGCTTCAGGAGCTGGGCCTTGGGAGCACTCACCTTGCTGTGCTCAATGTCCTGGAAATCCACATCGTTCACTGAGAGCACCTGGTCCCCTTCCTGCAGCCCAGCTCTGTGTGCATCCGAGTCAGGGATCACCTGCCAAGGGAAGAGCAGAGACTCTCCTGCACAGCTCAGGCAGCCCAGCCCCAGAATCTCCCCACAGCACCCATCCCACTCATCCCCACTCAACGGGGACTGGGGAGCACCAGCAACACTCCATGGGCTGGGGGGGAGATCAGGAAATGGTGTGGGACTGTCTGACTGCTGCTTGGCGTGTGGCAAATTACAGCTATGAGTTCAGAGATTCATACAAGGCATATGACAGTCTCCACGCACACCCAGCTGGCTCAGCAACACCCAAAGGGACAAAACACAGGGAGGGAATGGCAGAAGGACAGACACACCTTCGAGATGAAGATCCCCAGCTGCGAGGCCTTTCCTCCCCGGATGTTGAAGCCCAGCTGTGAGAGAAACCAGCAGTGAAGTGCAGTCACCCCTTTTGGCCCAGGACCCTTCCCACTCCAAATATGTCTTCTCCAGATGGAGCAAAGGTGTTGCTGCTGCAGGGTTCAGCCAGGCAGCAGCAAGCACCAGTTACCTTCTGCTAACTTCTGTGGCAATCTCACGCTGAGAAGCTCCCTGCTCCCTGTCTTTTATCAGCTCCACTTCACAACATACCGTACTTCACCCACAAAGTTTTCTTTTCTCTCTATGGCATGGCCATTCCAGCAGGGCAAGAGCAATGCTTCCCCTTTTCCCACCCTCCCTGGATGAGGGAAGTACCAGAAACCTCCCCTGGCTGCTTTCAGCACCTTATTTTGTTGAGGATGCTGCCCATTGGGGTTAATCATAATCCCACAGTTTGGCCTCTCCATCAACACATTTTTTTTGCCATTGGGAACAACAGCTGTGAATCAAACTGTGTTCTGTGTCCAGTTTTGGGGTCCTCAACACAGGAAGGACATGGACCTGTTGGAAAGGGTCCAGGGGAGGGCCATGAAAATGATCAGAGGGCTGGAGCAGCTCTCCTGTGAGGACAAGCTGAAAGAGCTGGGGCTGTTCAGCCTGGAGAAGAGAAGGCTCCGGGGAGACCTTAGAGCAGGATTCCAGTGCTTGAAGGGGGCTACAGGAGAGTTAGGGAGGGACTCTTGATCAGGGAGTGTAGCAACAGGATGAGGGGTAATGGTTTTAAACTGGAAGAGGGGAGATTTAGATGAGATATGAGGAAGAAGTTCTTTACTGTGAGGGTGGTGAGGCACTGGAACAGGCTGCCCAGAGAAGCTGTGGCTGCCCCATCCCTGGAGGGGTTCAAGGCCAGGCTGGATGGGGCTTGGAGAAACATGGTCTGGTGGGAGATGTCCCTGCCCATGGCAGGGGGGTTGGAAGTGGATGATCTTTAAGGTCCCTTCCAACTCTTACCATCCTATGGTTCTATGAAACACAGGAAACCCCAGGCTGAGGAAACGACCGGGCAGGACCTACCCCCCCACCACGGTGCCCGCGGGGAAAGTCGAGGGGAGGGGGTTAAGCAGGGTCTTACCTGTGCCCCAGGCGGCTTCTTCAGGACGATGGTACGCGGCAGGAACTGTGTGAGCTCGTTGTTGTAGTCGGGGTGATACACCCTCTGCAAGGCAAGGCGCCGGCGGCCTCGTCAACCCGCGGGGCCCAGGGCCGGGCCACCATTTCGAGGTAAGGCGGCGGCATCCCCTTCCCCTTCCTTATCCCCATCCCCACTTCTCTCCCCGTCCCCTCACCTCATGCGGCGGCACCCAGGCGGGCGGGCTCTCGTAGGGCGGCAGGAAAACCACCGGGAAGTCATCGTAGGGCAACCGGGCCTCCATCCTGGCCCCGCCGCCTCACAGGGGACGGCGCTGAGGGAGGGAGCGGAGCCCGCCCTCCGCCCCGCCCCGCGCCGCGCGCCTGACGCACAGCCCCGCCATTGGCTGCCGCCGTGTGCGCGGCCCCCGTTTGAATGTTGGCGGTTGCCGGCGCCGCCATCGCTGGCAGACGCTGAGGCGGCGGCTCCGGGTGGGTTTGGCTGTGCTCCTCCGCCTCCTCAGGCATGGCAGCCTCCTTGATACCCTTTTCCCTTATCTCCTGAGGCCTAGTCTGTTGCTGGGTGCCGTCTGGCCGGCCTATGCCGGTCCTAGGGCTCTCACTGAACGGTGAGGGGCCTAGGCCGGTGTGGGGCCTGGTCTCCTCAGGCACGGCAGCCTCCTTGCTACCCCTTTCCCTCATCTCTTGGGGCCTGGTCTGACTCTGGGTACCCTCCGTCCGGCCTAGGGCTCTCACTGAACGGTGGGGGGCCTAGGCCAGTGAGGGGCCTAGGCCTCCCATTGTTGGGTGTGGGTTGTAGGCCACAGGGGTGAGGCCTCACCCGCTTTCATTCATCCACAGGCTGGCTGAAAATGGTGAGAGAAGATGAAAAAGTCATTCCGGTGCGTGTGGCGCTGCGCTGCCGGCCCCTGGTGCCGAAGGAGACCAGCGAAGGATGTCAGATGTGTCTGTCCTTTGTCCCCGGGGAGCCACAAGTAAGGGGGTGTCTGCGCCAGAGGGTCAACCTTGCCTTGTCTCCCCTCTGTCTACGGGGTTTGCTGCTGGGGTGGTGTGGTCAGTGCTTGTCTGTTGTCCTCTCCTTTGCAGGTGGTTGTAGGTAATGATAAGTCATTCACCTATGATTATGTGTTCGACCCTTCTGTTGAGCAAGAGGAGGTCTTCAACACTGCTGTCGCCCCTCTCATACGAGGCATCTTCAAAGGTTTGTGGAGATGGAGGTCAAGCTCTGTTTTAAAATTCTGGGGGCTTTGGTGGGCTCTGCTGTGTGCAAGGAGGTGCTACACTGTTTTGTTCTCTGTTCCAACTCATTCCTTCTTTGATTACAGAAAATAAAATCTCATGCTGTCTAGATGCTCACTCCATTCTCTAGTGACAAGTGCCAGATCTTACCTATTTACAACCTGTTGTGCTCCACAGGGCTAACAAAATGACTTGAGTGCCTTTGCTAGGTATTTTTGATTCCTGAAGATATTTATATAAGCTAAAAGAGTTTTATCAAGAATAATACAATGAATTGAGAAGCATCCCATAACAAAAGCTGTACCAACACTAAAGTGTAGCTGGGAATGACAGAGAACTTCCAGTAGTGTTTCTACAACTAGCTCTAATAAAGCAACAGTGCAGTCTTGAAAAAGAGCTGGAATAATAACTTTATATGTGCTTTGGGGAGCTCTTTGTTGACATTTTTTCCCTTGATGTTGCCAGCTGTGTCCTGTGCATAGAGCTTGTGTAAACTGGCAGCGAAGGGCAGTGCTCTTCTAGAAAGATGCTTTTACTGGAATGCAGCTTTTTTTTTGTCAGAAGTTTCTTCTGGCTCCCACGTGACTGTCTGATCCAGGCATCCTTTGTTTCCATAGGGTATAATGCTACCGTCTTAGCCTACGGACAGACAGGATCTGGAAAAACGTACTCCATGGGAGGTACCTACACTGCCAGTCAAGAGCATGAACCTAATGTGGGTGTCATCCCCCGCGTAATCAAACTGCTATTTAAGGAGAAGGAGCAGAGGCAGGATTGGGAATTTATCCTCAAAGTTTCTTATCTAGAGGTAAAAGTTGTTTTGATTTTCATAAACTATTGTCAAGTTATGAATTGCAGATCAAGTGAGCTTTAATGATACCACCTCCTTCAAGTAATAGGATCATAGAATTGTCTGGGTTGGAAGGGACCTTTAAAAGATCATCTAGTCCAACCATCAACCTAACTCTAATTAAAAACATCACTAAACCATGTCACTAAGCGCTATGTCAACCTGACTTTTGAATCCCTCCAGGGATGGTGCCTCAACCCCTTCCCTGGGCAGCCCATTCCAATGCTTGATAACCTGTTTAATGTAAAAAATTTTCCTGATATCCAACCTGAACCTCCCCTGGCACAATTTGAGGCCATTTCCTCTTGTCCTATTGCCTGTGATTTGAGAGAAGAGACCAACCCCCCCCCAGCAACGCCCTCCTTTCGGGGAGCTGTAGAGAGCAAGGTCTCCCCTCAGCCTTCCAGGCTGAACACCCCCAGCTCCCTCAGCCTCTCCTCATAAGACTTATAATAGGTATTTAATCAAAACTACATAATCAAGACTACGTAAGATCTAGTTAGGAACTGGGTTCTGAGTTCTAGGTATCTTTCTGCAAAGGTAAAATGAATCTGTGCAAAGTTAGCAATGATTTCAGCATAATTGTACCTCTTTCTTGACGTGAGTTGTTCTCTTGCAAGGCTGCTAACTCTGAACTGTTCTTCTGATGCTTTCAGATCTACAATGAGGACATTCTAGACCTGCTCTGCCCATCAAGAGAACGGTCTTCTCAAATCAGTATACGGGAAGATCCCAAAGAAGGCATAAAGGTCTGTTGCTCTGTTAGATATGGGTATATAAGGGGCTGACATGGCTCAGGACAAATACTTCAGTGAAACAACTGTCTTGATTCTTTGAGTGCTCATTTATAGTCATAGAATCACAGAATGGTTTGGGTTAGAAGGGACCTTAAAGATCATCAAGTTCCAAACCCCAATATTGGTGCATGTGAAATCATCATAACTATTCATTTTTCTCAAAATTGAGCTATTGGTGGCCCTTAAGTTCACTCAGAGGGTAATGCCAATAGGGTTAGACATTCATGACTGAAGGCTGATGTAGGTGAATAACTGAAAATGTTGTACTTCAGGTACCTTCACAGAGTTGTAAACTCTGTTACAATTGTACTCTTTAGTTTAGCAGGCATAGTGTGCACCAAAGGGATCTTGAAGGGAAACTGTTCAAATGTTCAAGTTAATTTGTATGTGTGTATATGACAAACCTTGTGCTACAGCTTGCTCTGTGTGCTTGTTTTGTAGTTAAACTTCTGTCTGTTGGTTTTACTTCATTCAAACAGTTTGTTTGCAGTGGTGGGGAGGTTGTCATACCCACAGAAGTGTTTATTACGCCTCTAACTTTGATCCATTAATGTTTTTGTTATCTGTAATCTTGTGCTACTCACTGTCACCTCCACTGGGGTGTGACTCATCTGTGTGTTAGGAGTGGCATTGTGATCCAAGGGAAGAGGCCTTTCAGAGAAAGCACAAACTTCTCAAACATGACCAGCCCTGACTTTTCATTCCCCTCTGTCCTTTATGTCCTCAATACCTGCCTCCCCCCACCTCTGTTCACACAAGTCCCCACCCCAATCAATCAATTTTCATCATCTTCTGCCTGGCACCACTTTGAGTTCCCAGCTTGGCTGGGGATATCCGAGGGCAGCTGTGGATTTCTCCACTGAATACTGAGGAACCCTGTCTCCATCCCATAGCCCCAGTGGTCCTCAAGTTGGCATGGAGGAACCTGATGCATGTATGTAGGAGCAGGATGAGGGAGAGGTGATGTGACTTAGTGTTATTGATATGAAGATCAGAACAAACATTTTCTGGGAGAATCCATACCAGGCTTCTGCCTTGAAGGTGAGGCTCTGATTCTTCTGAATGCATATTTACACAGAGACTTTGTTTTATCTGCTGTAGTTTAAGTCAGGATAACTTCTGATGTAAACTGGCATGAAGAGGAAGGGGATGCTAACTAATGCTTTCTTCCTGGATACAGATTGTAGGGCTAACAGAAAAAAGTGTCACCTGTGCCCAAGATACTGTATCCTGCCTGGAGCAGGGCAACAATTCCAGAACAGTGGCCTCAACGGCGATGAACTCCCAGTCTTCACGGTCACATGCCATCTTCACCATTTGCATTGATCAGAAGAAGAAAAATGACAAGTAAGAGTGAAGCCACTCCTAGCAGCTGTTAGAAGTCAATCTTACTCAAAATTTCATTCTTTTATGGTCTTGGATGAACTCAGCTGAGCTACTTTTTATTTGGCTATCTCTGATATGAAGTATATTTCTTTTCAGCCTGGTAGCTCAACACTCTTAACCACTGGACTGCTCCTTCCCTAACTGCATGTTTACTTGAGAGAGTAAAATAGTCTCTTTCTGCCATAGGAACAGCAGTTTTCACTCCAAGCTACACCTGGTTGATCTTGCTGGCTCTGAAAGACAAAAGAAGACCAAGGCTGAGGGAGACCGACTAAAAGAAGGTGTGTGGGAAAACAACTGGTAGAGCCTGGGCTTCTTACTGTCTTTGAGTTGATAATTTGGGTCCTTGTCAAGAAAAGCAAAGCAATTAATTAACCTTTATAATGTGCTTTTAAAAAATGTAAGAAGATTTTAAAAGGACAGGAAATGACCAATTTCTAGCTGCTGAGGTAGCTTTACTCACCATCATCTGTTTGTACACAGGCATCAACATCAACAGAGGACTCCTCTGCCTGGGGAATGTAATTAGTGCTCTTGGTGATGAAAATAAAAAGGGAGGCTTTGTCCCCTACAGAGACTCAAAGCTGACAAGACTGCTGCAAGGTAAGACAGGGATGATGATAAAGCCTAAATCTACAGATGTGCTTCAAAATCTAAGAGCCAAACAACTACAAGTCAAAGTGGGAGCTGCTGATGACAAAGGATTGCTTTTATTGGTTTATTCCCTCTTACTGAAGCTAGACTTTTTCTGAACCCCTTCATTTTCAGGTTAAAAGCACAGTGGAATGGAATCAGTCCATTGATTATGCCTTGTTTTCCTTCTCAGATTCTTTGGGTGGTAACAGCCACACTCTCATGATTGCCTGCGTGAGCCCAGCGGATTCCAATCTAGAAGAAACTCTAAATACTCTGCGTTATGCTGACAGAGCAAGAAAAATAAAAAATAAACCAATTGTCAACCTTGATCCCCAGGCAGCTGAGTTGCACAATCTAAAACAGCAGGTACTGGGTGCTTCCTTCATGTGGAAGAAGCAGATTTGTGCTTTTGGTGCTAAGTTCAGTAAACAGCAAGCAAAGACGTAGGATGCCTAACTACATAAAATATGTGGGGGAAAACTGCCCTTTGGATCAGCAAGGTCTCTGCCACTCTGGACAGAAAGAACAGTATGTCAGCTGTGGGTGAAGGTAGCTTTTTAGGAGTAAACTTACTTTTTAGCAGTAAAATTACAAAATTCCCCAGGCAATGGCAAAAGGACAGTTGTGGAGCAGGTGTCTCATTAAACCTTGAGATGTTAATAGCGTTCCTTCAACCATCTGGAGAAGAGAAGGCTCCAGGGAGACCTGATAGCAGCCTTCCAGGATCTGAAGGGAGGCTACAGGAGAGCTGGGGAGGGACTCTTTGGCAGGAAGTCTAGTGACAGGATGAGGGGGAATGGGTTTAAATTGGAAGAGGGGAGATTTAGATGAGATCTTAGGAAGAAGATCTTTGCTGTGAAGGTGGTGAGGCACTGGAAGAGGTTGCCCAGGGAAGCTGTTGATGCCCCATCCCTGGAAGTGTTTAAGGCCAGGCTGGATGGGGCTTGGAGCAACCTGCTCTAGGGAGAGGTGTCCCTGCCCAGGGCAGGGGGGTTGGAACTTGATGATCTTTGCGGTCCCTTCCAACTCTGACCATTCTATGATCTAGTTATGATATGGGAGATTTACAAGCAGTAATTATTTTTCTTTCTAGGTTCAGCAGCTACAGGTGTTACTGCTGCAGGCCCATGGAGGGACTCTCCCAGTGTCTATCAAGTAAGATTTGATTAGATTTGATTTGATTAGATTAATACTCAATGTATCTGATGGCCATCACGCACTAATGAAGGCTCTAGGTCTTCTCTGTTCCACACAGTGCTGTAGAGTGAGGGTGGAACAAACTGGTCAGTGGGAGTTTTTTGCCTTTTGTTCTTTTTGTCAAGTTTACTGAAATTCCATGTAGGTATGGGTTATTTAGTTTTGTAGCAAAACCCCTTAAGATTGCAAATATCACTTGTAGGGAAGAGGAACTAGGCAATGTCTCCTAAGTAAATATCTGTTTCTGAGACCCATCCATCCCTCTTTCTTTCTCACCCCTCTATCCCTTAGTGTAAAGCACCTCCATCTCTGTTGTTCTTAAAAGCACAAACTGCAGGGAAGAGTGTGATTGTGTTTGTCTTCTGAGGATGTTTCAAAACCCATGTACATGTAGTTTACAGACTTACCATTAGTTAAAGGTGTTTTCTTCTCTTCCAATAGCAGCCTTCCAGTATCTGAAGGGAGCCTACGGGAGAGCTGGGGAGGGACTCTTGGTCAGGAAGTCTAGTGACAGGACGAGGGGTAATGGTTTTAAATTGGAAGAAGGGAGATTTAGATTAGATATTAGGAAGAAGTTCTTTGGTGTGAGGGTGGTGAGGCACTGGAACGGGTTGCCCAGGGAAGTTGTTGATGCCCCATCCCTGGAAGTGTTCAAGGCCAGGTTGGATGGGGCTTGGAGCAACCTGCTCTAGGGAGAGGTGTCCCTGCCCATGGCAGGGGGGGTGGAACTTGATGATCTTTAAGGTCCCTTCCAACTCTAACCATTCTATGATTCTATGAAATATCTACTTTTGGTATGCTGTATTACTTAGGTTTTTTAATTCAGATTAGACTTCCTCCAGTTGTTTCTGCTCACCTGCTACAACCAAATTTATTGCAAGTTATTTAGGAAACTCAGAGGTGATTTCAGTCCTATTACAAGCCTCTAGTGAAGTCATGTTCACAAGAAAACTGGTCCTTAATGTTGCAGTAGCATGGCACCTTCAGAGAACCTCCAGTCCCTGATGGAGAAGAACCAGTCACTAATGGAGGAGAACCAGAAGCTAAGCCGAGGCCTGAGCGAGGCTGCTGGTCAGACAGCACAGATGCTGGAGAGGATCATTCTGGTAAGGTTCAGTTACTGGGATTTTTGTTTTTTTTTGGAGTTGTATGACTTGCCCCATTTAGCCAAAGATTAATCAATAGCAGCTCCTGTATTAATGGCATATTAGGAATCTCTCTTTAATAGTCATCTCATGTTTATTTCAAATCTTTAGCTCTGTCAGAACCAAGTCTTCCAGAACCTGTCAGCCTATAGGTTTGGTGACTTCAGTGGGGAAAAGTAGACCTGAATCTTTCAGCTTTTCTGTTACTTTAATGTTTTATATGCCAGCACTTGCACATGTGTGCACCCCCTTCCCTTTTCCCCACCCTGCACTGTTTTGTTTCGATCCACTGGGGTGTGTATTTCTGTAGAAAAGGGTATTAAGCCTAAATAAACCAGTGGTGATGATCGTGGTGATATCTTTCAGCATATTGATTTGCCACAGACTGAAAAAGGTCTTTTGCTACAAATAAATTAGTTCTTTTATCACTTATCTTACTTTTCCTACAAATTGGTATAATTCTGACTTCTCTTAGACAGAGCAAGAAAATGAGAAGATGAATGCCAAGCTAGAACAACTTCAACAACATGCTGCGTGAGTCTTATTTCCACACCCTACTCATGCTGAGGAAATGTCCTTCAGGATTGAATGTTTTTTGCTTGGATAAACTAGATAGTCAATTTGTGATGTTCATCCAGAACTCATTTGTACATTTAGTGACAAAAGCTGTTCCTTATTGGCATGTGTGATGCAAATGTGCCATGTAATACTCTGGGACTTATTCTCTTGTCTACGTTACAGATGCAAGCTTGATCTGCAGAAGCTGGTAGAGACTGTGGAAGATGAGGAACTAAAAGAGAGTGTAGAGGTGATTCGTAATCTGCAGCAAGTGTTGGCTCAGTTGCAGGTAAGGCTGAATCCAGGGGGAGAAGAGGAGTGTTAAGCCAGTTTACAAATAAAACACAGGTTTCTTCTGCTGATCTGCTGAGCAGTGGATTCTACTCTGCAGAAACTTTGCTTAAAGAGTCCAGAAACTACGAGTATTAAATGACTCTTGAGATGTCCACTTCAAAACAAGCTGTCCTGCTGTGCTTTTAATGCTGCAGAAAGGTCACTTGTGATTGAGTTGGCTGCATGTGATGGGGCCGGGGAGGAGGGGAAAGGAAGAATCTCCATAAAATAATCTGATAATGAGAGATAAATATGGATTTACAATCAAAAAATTGGAAGGAGATTTATAAACTTGATAGCTTTAATGAGGGGTTCAAATTGCAGAGACCTGAAAATGTTAAATAGAAGCTGCCAGATTTTTATCTAATTGATAGACTTCTCTGTTCCTCCTGTTCCCAGACTCCTTTTGCGAGGAGCTGGCTACCACTGCTGGAGTTCAGGGAAGACTAGAAAGAACACCCTGTCCAGCTAGTCAAGGAGGAGTGTGCTCACTTTACTAAAGGGGAAAAAACAATGGCATCCTTTTTCCAGCGAGTTTTCTAGACGGAGGAGAATAACATTGTGCTTTGTCATTATGGGCCAACATCTTTGTTTTAATTCACCTGTCACTTTTCTACCGAAATTTTCTTTTCTTTGTCCTGTATAGAGTGAAAGTGCTGCTGCAATGGAAGCTGCTGCAGAGATGGCAAACTCTGAACAAGATGCTGCAGCTGTAAGTGAGGGGAGTCCAGCACTGCAGAACTTGAGGGGCACATTTTTATCCCATCACTCCTTTTATCTGCATCCTTATGCTAGTTTTCTAACCCAGATGTTAGGCAATAATGTGTCACTCATGTACGTGCTGCCTTTCTATGCTCTTATTTGCTCAGTGTGTTCAAGATCAGTAACTTGTTCTCATTTCTGCATATCTAACTTTGAATTTGAAGCATTCTGCAGAGCTGTGATCATGTAGTTAAAGAGCTTCAGACTGGCTTCTCCAGCTCATTGCTGTGTCTCTTCTAGGAAGCAGAAACAGGCCAGGCTAACAAGAGATCCTCGGATGACTTCACCACTCAACATGCCCTCCGTCAAGCACAGATGTCCAGAGAGCTGCTTGAATTGAATAAAGCCCTGACTCTGAAAGAGGCACTTGCCAAAAAAATGACACAGAATGATAGTCAACTGGAGCCCATTCAGTCCCAGTACCAGGTAAACTCTTGATGATGACCATGCCCAGCTATCTGCAGAATCACCAGGGGTGGAAAGGACCTCTGAGATTGAGTCCAACCATACACATGCAAAAAAACCCCTACAATCTCAGCCACTAGAGCACGCCCTGAAGTGCCACATCTACATGTTTCTTAAATACCTCTAGGGATGATGATTTCACCACCTCCCTGGGCAGGCTATTCCAGTGCCTGACCTCTCCTTCAGTAAATTCTTCCTATCATCCAGTCTAAACCTCCCCTGCTGCAAATTCAGACCATTTCCTCTGGTCCTGTCATTATTCCCTTGGGAGGCCAACACCCGTATCTCTACAACATCCTTTCAGATAGTTGTAGAGAGCAATGGGGTCTCCCTTCAACCTCCTTTTCTCCAGGCTAAACACCCCCATTTTTCTCAGCCTCTTCTCATATGACTTGTTCTCTAGAACCCTCACCAGCTTGGTAGCTCTTCTCTGGACGTGCTCAATGCCCTTCTGGTAGTGAGAGGCCCAGAACAATCTATTAGCCGCTACCTGTTCTGTGTGAAATGAGCTGCTCTGCTTTTTACTCAGAGGTTGGCTTGGCCACACCAACCCAAATGCTTCACTCTTGCAGTAGAGCCAGCTGATCTGGCTTCCTCTGTTCACTAGTGATGCCGTGATCTCTCATCTCTGAAGTTTTTCAGCTGTTACAATTACTTTTGTGGACTGACTAAGATTGCATGTATGGAGGACGAGCCCTTTTGAAGTTCATGCATCTTTTAGACAAGGTGGTTTATGGCTGGTTGGAAAGGAATGTGGTTTCTCAAGGCCTATTGTCTTATAGCTTTATCTTCAAAGTCTTTATTTTACTGCTGTTCTCCTTTCTAGACGAATATCAAGGATCTGGAATTGGAGGTCAGCAATTTGCAAAAAGAAAAGGAGGAGCTGATCCTCGCTCTGCACATGGCAAAGAAGGATGTCAACCAAGCCAAGTAAGAGTGATTCTGGAAGCCCTGTGGCTTTATAGCACTGCAAATTGTGTTCATGCCCCTGTGAAATTTTGTGGTCTTGCACTTGTATCTGTTAAAGCTCTTATTTTGATGCAAGTGCCTCCCTTTAACATGCTGTTGTATGAGCTGCAGAGAAGCCTGAGAGTGGGCTTTCATCAGTGGGAAAGGTGATAACACAATCACTTTATTTTTCATCAAGTGCCCCTGAAGTTGGAGGGTATTTGTTTGAGAGTAACAGTAATTTTGGGGGGGGGTATTCTTAAAGTGTGATTTCTTTACAGGCTGAGTGAACGGCGTCGCAAAAGACTTCAGGAGTTGGAAGGACAAATTAACGAACTCAAGAAAAAGCTGAATGAGCAATCAAAGCTCTTAAAGCTGAAGGAATCTACGGAACACACTGTCACCAAACTGAACCAGGAAATCAGGGTAACTAACTTGTTCTGGTATAGACTAAACAGCTTTCAGACTGGAGGCTTTCTGTTTTGTTTGACTGAAAGCACCAGTTTTTGGCAAGACTCCTTTGGCTACATGGCCACCGTTGCTGGTGTAATACAACAGGCGGGTGGCTCTCAAAACTCAGAGAAACAAAAGTCCAAAGCATCTTCTGGCTTCTAACTGTGTTCAGTTCTGGAGTCCNTCTTTGGCTACGTGGCCACCACTGCTGGTGTGATACAACAGGCGGGTTGCTTTCAACTCAGAGAAACAAAAGTCCNTCTATTCTGATAATTTATTGCCTCAGTCAAATCACTTGACTTCTCTTTGATTCCCATGTGTATACCATGCGTGTGTTTGTCTTCCCTTTATGCCTTAAAACCCAAACTCCTGGATTGTAGCACTTGGAGAATGTCCTTAGGCATGTGATTTGAGTGGGCAGCACGTTGTAGTATTTCCCATCTGCCACTCCTCACCCCAACAGAGACAGTATAGGAGCGCAGGTTGAAACTACCCAGAATGCAAGTACTGGACAAATCTTCCAGCCATTTCTGTTTTTCAGGAAATGAAAACCCAAAGGGTACAACTGATGCGCCAAATAAAAGATGATGCTGAGAAATTCAGGCAGTGGAAACAACAAAAGGATAAGGAAGTGATCCAGCTGAAAGAACGGGTAAGCAAAACAAGTCCTCAAACTGCACCTTCCTCTGAAGAGTGAAACAAATCATTAAAGTGTTTGCTCCAAGGCTTTGTTTAACCAGGGAGCATCTGAAAAACATCTGGGGAATGCTTTGAAGATAACTTAGTTCATATGGTTGCCACCTCTTACCAGTTGTAGATGGACTTGCTTATGTCTGGAGAATCTTAAAGCTATCCATACAGTTCTCATGATTCAGTGTTAAAGCAGAAGGCACAATTATTTAATACTTTAAATACTTAAAAGTTGTGAGGTTTGCCCAGTAAATGGGAGGTATTTAAGCTTTCAAAGGTCTATGGAATCTGCAGGTAAACAGAATTGGTAATGAAATCCCGCTGCTTCTAACATTCAAGTGTAATAGACAGCAAACATCTGGACCTCCTGGTTTTTGGTCTCACAGGAGTTGTCACTAACACGTATGGTTCTCAATGTTTTGGGATGCTAAGACTTAAATGTTTGGTTTGCAATATCGTACAGCCTTTAGGCTCCTAAACCTTTTTAATGAAAAGTGCAGAGCCCCTTCTAGTCATTTTTAAGTTTAACAGCCATTTGTTCTCAGAGGCACTTCCCTTGTAATGAATAGTGAAATCACTATCATGAAGCTCTTGAATCACAGAACAGCAAATGTAATTACATTCCCAGAAGTGTGAAAATGGCCATAGGTATTAACATGACATGTGATTCTATTTTTAGTTCTTTTTTCCCCATCTGTCTTGATGCTGTTTCCCTGCAGGATCGCAAGAGACAATATGAGCTACTTAAGCTAGAAAGAGATTTCCAGAAGCAGGCCAACGTGCTGCGGCGCAAAACGGAAGAGGTAAGGAGGCACTATCTGCCAGAAACTCCTGATCAGTTCCGAAGGTCTGAGAAGGAGGTTGGAGGTTGTAATATGATACAGAAACTTCTTAAAAGCAGTTTGGGAGTCTGGAGAGAGGTGCCTTTTTGTAGAAAAAGAATCTGTCTTGTAGCCTTTGAGGCATTCTAGTTAAATCTGCTCCTTAAGGAGTAAATTACCCTTTGAGTATCAGGCTGCTGTGGCAAACCTGTAACACTCAAGAAAGCATAAAATGAGCTTGGGTGGACCATCATTTTGGATGCTTCCTTCTACCTTTAGGCCTAGAAGCAGATTCTCTTTAAACCAGGAATCTCAGCGAAGGGAAACTAATTCAGAGACTCTAGTCTTCAGTTAATCCTGAAGTTTTATTAACCTCATTCTCACTGTCTTAAGGTCTGGCTTGCACCACGAATGCCTCAGGCTTTCAGCTGTTGTGGATTAAGTGAAGTAACTACTATTCAGCTCTTGTGTAAAACATTTTGCAGGCAGCAGCTGCTAACAAGCGCCTGAAGGATGCTCTGCAGAAACAACGGGAGGCTGCGGATAAACGGAAGGAGAGTCAAAGTCGGGGAATGGAAGGAGTTGCTGCACGAGTGAAGGTGGGTGACAACATGTTGTGCATCCCACCAAACAAACTCAGCTCTGTTAACTCAGTGGGTGCTGCTGGGGCTGGTGGTTGGAGAGTAGGGAGAAGGAACATTGAGTTACATATTAAGAGAGACAATATGATTATTCAATGAAGGCATTTTGGAGGAAAATTCAGTCCTAAAGTTGACACTACTGTGTTTTGGATTGATTTTTATTTCTTCATTTCCTCTAGAGCTGGCTTGCAAATGAAGTAGAGGTACTTGTTAGCACTGAAGAGGCTCGACGGCACCTTGCAGACCTCCTGGAGGACAGAAAGATCTTGGCACAGGAGCTCCTTCAGCTTAAAGAGAAGAAAGAGGCTGGGGAAAACCCACCTCTAAAGCTCCGGGTAAGAGAGAAGAAGATGCTATTTTCCCTGTCCCATGCCTCTGGCTGTTCAGTGAGTTTTGGAACTTACTAGCCTCCTATTTGACCTTTTCCCTCAGAAAGCAGGGATGAAGATGTTCCCTTTCTGAAAGAAAGGGTTAATGCTGTTACTGTCCTCTGGCATTCTGGGGAACAGAGTTGCTGAAGTAACTTGTTAATTAATGCAATGCATCTAATGAACGGGAGTGGGTCACAGCTCTTACCATAGACTTGGTACTTCTGGGAAGGTATCCATTTAATTAATGGATAAATACTTGGAGGTTTTTATAATAGTATGGCTCCTCTTTGCTGCAATGTTTGTAAATGAAACCTCAGTCTCCTGTGCATTTCTTCACCTGTTGCTCACTTCTGTCCATTACTGCAGAGACGCACCTATTCCATCACAGATCTGCAGGCACCAGAGATGGATGTTTCCCTGTCCAAGCAGATAGAAAGCCTGGAAACTGAGATGGAGCTCAGGTGAGGTGCTACAACAAAGCTGCTTTGCAAAGCCTTGCCTCCTCTTTTCATTTTTTTCCTTGTCTCTACCTACAACTCTTCTGTGAAACAGGATTAAAATTCAAGTAACTTATACATTGATACTAAAAATGATGACATAAAACCATGTGGTTTTCCTGGTTTGTATTTTTCCAAAAATGTGGGGTTATAAGGACACTACTTGGTTGCTAAGATTGTGGTTTTTTCTTAACTGTGAACACCTCTGAGGGAAACACCGTGCTTTTATTGGAAGTGCAGAGTGAAGGAGAAACTCCCTGGAATAGCATCGCAGACTCCAGTTTCTGTATGAAGCAGCCGGAATTCTAGCTTGAACTATTTTTCTCTAATATTCTATTAACAGTAACTTTAGCCCAGGTTTTCTCCTGTGTTGTAACCTCAAACACGTGCCTTCTTCCACAGGAGTGCACAGATTGCAGATCTGCAGCAGAAACTCTTGGATGCAGACAATGGAGATCGTGCAAAGCAGCGCTGGGACAGCATCGCAACAATTCTAGAGGCTAAATGTGCTTTGAAGTATCTCCTTGGAGAGGTAAGTTCTGAATTTTCCTATTTTATCACTAAAAACAGAGGCTCTAAGCCTGCTTAGCCAGGAATGAAGGGAAGTGATCAACAGGCTGATGGCAGAGATGAACTCAAGTGGTGTATTAGATGAGGTTTGTTTCCTTCAGCTTCCAATTTAACTGTTCTGCACTATAGATCATCTTGGGGAGTGAAATCCAAAAAGAACTGGGAAGAGGGAAACTAATTAGACACAGGTCTGGGAATATCAGCTAAAGTTGTGCTTACAGAAGGTTCTCATAGTGAAAGGGAAGAGGCAGATTTCAGAAGTGGAAGAGAAGTACCTAAAAATACTCACTGAACAAGTGGGCAATCTGCAGGGGAAACAAGGGAACTGCTCTCTGAGGTCAGAGGAAAAGCAGTAGAAAAGATGCAGGGATGGGAGAAGCTTGAACAAAACTGGGAGTAGGGGACAACAGGAATTGAACTAATGCAGAATTGAGAAAGGAGCAACTGAATGGAAGAATTGGGTATCAGTTCCCAGTCCAAATTCTTAGGGTGGTTGGAATATAGGCAGAAATGCTTTGCCTTCATCCTGAAGCATATCTGCCTCAACAGTTATTATGAAAGATGGAACTCGTTGACCCAGCAATCACCTTGCTTTTCTTTGTTATTCAGCTGGTCTCCTCGAAAGTGCAGGAAAGCAAGTTGGAAAGCAGCCTGCAGCAGAGTAAAGCCAACTGTTCAGATGTTCAAAAGATGCTGATTGAAGAGCGAAACCACATAACAGAGATGGAGGCCGAGTTCCAGAATCAGCTTTTGGTGCAAGAACAAAACCACCAGGAGAAGGTAAAACATAAGTGATGGAAATCTTTAGAGCTCCTGTGTCTTGAGACTCTGCCTTTGATTCCCAGATCTGCTTGGAGAGATAAAGTGTTGTGCTGAAACTAATTTCATAGAATCACAGAATGGTTAGAGTTGGAAGTGACCTTAAAGATCATCCAGCTCCAAGCCCCATCCAGCCTGGCCTTAAACACTTCCAGGGATGGGGCATCAACAACTTCCCTGGGCAACCTGTTCCAGTGCCTCACCACCCTCACACCAAAGAACTTCTTCCTAAGATCTCATCTAAATCTCCCCTCTTCCAATTTAAAACCATTACCCCTCGTCCTGTCACTAGACTTCCTGACCAAGAGTCCCTCCCCAGCTCTCCTGGAGCTCCCTTCAGATCCTGGAAGGCTGCTCTCAGGTCTCCCCGGAGCCTTCTCTTCTCCAGGCTGAACAGTCCCAGCTCTCTCAGCCTGTCCTCATAGGAGAGGTGCTCCATCCCTCTAATCAAATAATCTAATTTGGTTTTGGATATCTGATGAAGATTTGCCAGACTCTCGCAGTATAGCCAACAAAACCCCTAGAAATCTCCCTAATTATCTTCAGTCCTCTGCAAGTTATTTAATTAAACAACTTTTCATGGTGCTTTAAGTGAGGTTGTTACACCTGAGCACAAGATAATGTTTAAAGTAGGATTGTGCTGGAAGAAAGATGCTTTCTGAAATTGCCAAGGCCTTTGACTAGGCTGCCAGCTGTCTCTTGAGGAATTCACTCCTCTGCTTTATTAACTTGCTTTTAGGTTCTGTACCTGCTCAGCCAATTTCAGCAAAAAGAAGCAGCAGAGAAGAGACTGGAAGATTCACTAAGTGAGCAGGAGAAACAGCTGCAAGAGAGGCTCAAGTTCCAGGTAGAGTGTCTGGATGTGGCTTTTGGGGGTTGCTCATTAGCCCTAACTCTTACTTGGACTAGTAACTTCAGAGCGAGGAAGATGCAGAGAGATCAAAAGCTTTTCTATTTGTAGCTCAGATTGCTCAATTCAGGGGTTACTTGCTATACAGGTTTGAATAAGCCTGTGGGGTTTTCTTCTCTTACTTATTTTTTCAGTTAAATTAATATAAATGCAGCCATGAGTCATACCAAAATCTGACCAACTTCTCAAGCAACTTCTTCCATGCTCAGAACACCTTTAGGATGTTCCTTGTGCTATTATTAATCCTTTACTGAACACAGATCCAGTACGTTATCAGCTTTGGAAGATCATATAAGCAAGCTGCACCTTTTCCAGTTGCTAAGAGGATTAAGAGGGGTAGGAAACTCTTGTGGAAGGGCATGTTCAGTGATGTATTAAAGTAAAACCAGCCCTAGGTGCACCTAATCTGGGGATAAACCTTAGAAATAGAAGGAGTTTTAGATCTTCTCACTCTGGAAGGACCATATTCTCCCTGTTGTGTTGGCAGTGTTAGGTGTAAAACAAAGCAGTCATGATTTTCCTGATCTGGAAGTCAGAGCTGCTCTCCTGTTGGAGAATACAAAGAAACCTCTCTGGCATTGCAAGAAAGATCCAAATAGAAAAGCTTGTCCCAAACAACTGTTTGTGCTACCCCTGCATAAGCCCTGTGGATTTCATCTTGTCTTGCAAACAGGAGGAAGAGTTGGAGAAAATGAGGGAGATCTGTGAGAAGAATCAAGAACTTCTCCGGGAAAATGACACTCTTAAACAGGTAGAGATTTGTACAGATATAATCAGAAGAGCTTCTTGGCAGTTGGGCTTTGTGTCTGCAAAGTTAAAACTTCTGTCCCTCTTCACAGAAAATGCTGCTCCTTCAAGTTGCCAGTGGACAGAAGCTCCGTCACATTCAGAAAATACCATCTGAGTCCCCAGAATCTCCTTTTGATTACATTCCACCCAAGGTAAAGATTCTGCACACCAGTTCTCATGCTCGTGTTGTACCCAGATTCTTTTCAAAAGTCAGTTTTGGACGTTATTATCTCGGTTTCTTTCCCCCAAGTTGCTTTTTACAAGGCATTTTGTTTTGGTTATTGAAGTGGGCCTGTTCTCTGCTTCAGGCAGTCCTTAAGGTTTCTGTTTTCAGAATACTTCTGAAACGAGTTTGCAGGAGCTTTTCAATCTTCAGGGGTAGGGGGAGAAAGAAAGGCAAACAAAACCCCAAACCTGTTTCCTCAGTCTAATTATGTCTGACTCTACCCTACTTAGTAATTCAGGTGTTTTCTCTGTCACATTTCAAGCCTCTGAATCACAGGGTCGTAGAAAACTTAATCATTGCCTTCTAAAAGAGTGAAATCTTAGTGCTGGGAGGAATAAATGATCTAAAACAACTTTGCCAAGACACAAATCTATTAATTTTCCAAGGATTTTCAACCTTTTCCTCTTACAAACTCTAGCAGTTTAAATTGCTAATTTTAATCCCATCCAATTTGATCTCCTCCCTAACCTTAGAGCCGCCTTGGCTGTCTGAGAGGAATGGGGCTGTGGTGGTGGGACTTTGCAAAGCCTTACTAAGAGTGCATTTATATTTTATTACTTCTGGGGCCTCAACCTTGGTCATTTCTACCTGTAGCCAAAGACTCGACGGCAGACAACGGCAAAACCCCGTGCACGGACCCCAGAAATGGATATGGAAGAGCTGCTCTCTGACTCGGAGTCTGGAGGGGAGATGAGTGATGCAGATTGGGTTCCAGTAAAAGCTGGCAAAGGAGCAAAGAAAAGCGTGATGGGGGTAAGATCCAGTTACTTCTGATTTGTTGTTACATCTGAGGGAATGGCTTGCCTGGAGCCCTAAGGATGGGGTTGGATATTTTTCATATTCTAACAGAGCAAAATTGCTGTGAAACTGCACCCCTGTCCAGAGACAAGTTCTTCTCCTTCCACAGAGGGGTAAATTATTACGAAGTTCACTGTGGAGTGGCTAAAGGAAACTTATGAATTCTAAGGTCTAGCTTTAGTTCCTTTCCCTGCAGCTTGTCAACCTAAGAAATTCTGCATCATAGAATCATAGAATGGTCAGAGTTGGAAGGGACCTTCAAGATCAAGTTCCAACCCCCCTGCCCTGGGCAGGGACACCTCTCCCTAGAGCAGGTTGCTCCAAGCCCCATCCAACCTGGCCTTCAACACTTCCAGGGATGGGGCATCAACAACTTCCCTGGGCAACCTCTTCCAGTGCCTCACCACCCTCACACCAAAGAACTTCTTCCTAAGATCTCATCTAAATCTCCCCTCTTCCAATTTAAAACCATTACCCCTCGTCCTGTCACTAGACTTCCTGACCAAGAGTCCCTCCCCAGCTCTCCTGGAGCTCCCTTCAGATCCTGGAAGGCTGCTCTCAGGTCTCCCCGAAGCCTTCTTTCTCCAATCTGAACAGCCCCAGCTCTCTCAGCCTGTCCTGGGGCTGTTCAGCTTGGAGCTGAACTACAGAACTATTAGTGGTTTGGGTTTTGGGGAAGTTCTTTCTGGCTGTGTTGCAGGGAGGAGGGGTTTGTGCTTGACACTTGACTCTTCTGAGTTCATTTATGTAGCCCAGTGGAACCCCAGTGTAAATTACTGCTCAGTGCTGAACTGTACTGTGGAGCAGCTGGTCTGTGCAGTCTGCTACTGCCTCACATACCCAGGCTAGCACAGAGATTCGTTGCTCTGATCATAGAATCACAGAATGGTTTGGGTTAGGAAAGACCTTAAAGAACATCTGGATCCACCCCCTGCCCTGGGCAGGGACACCTCCCACCAGACCTGGTTGCTCCAAGCCCCATCCAGCCTGGCCTTGAACCCCTCCAGGGATGGGGCAGCCACAGCTTCTCTGGGCAACCTGTTCCAGTGCCTCACCACCCTCACAGGAAAAAATTCCTTCTTAATATCTAATCTAAATCTCCCCTCTTTCAGTTTAAAACTGTTCTCCCTCGTGCTGTTGCTCCACTTTCTGATCAAGAGTCCCTCCCCACCTCTCCTGAAGCCCCCTTGAGAGCCCCTTCCAGTCCCTGAGCTCTCCCTGGAGCCTTCTCTTCTCCAGGCTGAACAACCCCAACTCTCTCAGCCTGTCCTTACAGCAGAGGGGCTCCAGCCCTCTGAGCATCATCTGATATGCCATGAAGTATCTAAATTGGGTCCCTTCCACCTAGAGAGCCCTGCTGTAGGGTGACTCAGGTTTGCCTCCAGGTGTGTAAATGTGAGCTTGTTTTACTGACACCAAGACTGACATTCCTTTTGCATAACTTAAAGTCAGGGATTGAGTAATTGAAGATGATTATTTTGGGGATACTGAAGCTAGAGATGACTCTGTAGATGGAAAGACCTTGTTTCTTTTCCTGGGTTGTGGCACTGACAGTATAAAACCATAAAATGTTCACGGCAGCTTGAGGATGGTGCTGTCCTTCAGGTTCCTCCAGGTGTTGACAGCTGTGACAATACAGATGAAGTCTATGAAAAACCAAAGCTCTTTCTGCACAGAACTCTTCCTTTTTTCCTTAGTGCTCCTGCAAGGGCCGGTGTGGGAACAGGCAGTGTGGCTGCAGGAAGCAGAAGGTGGGCTGCACCGAAGGCTGCAGCTGTGACTCTGCAAAATGCAGAAACAGAGAATCCAGCCTCCCGGTGAGTAGAGTTGAGTTGCCCTCAGGGGTGCAAAAGGGGCTGCCCCCAATATCCAGCCAATATCCAGGTCTGGATGTTGTAGATGTGCTTCTAACTAGTGCTGCCCCTCAGGATGCCACGCTGTCTGAGGACCGGACAAGTAACTCAGAAGGTTCCTTCAAACTTGAAGACTCTGGAGCAACTGAAGGAGAGACTTTCTTTCGGCCTGTCTATGCCACGCAGGCTACAAAGGTACCACCTAAAGTTCTATGAAAGAACAGAGGTTCTAGACGTGTGTGCACATTGTTTGTGGTAGTGATGGGCCTTAAAGAAGGGGGGAAAAAAAAACCCCAATAACAAACCCGAAATGCTAGATTGCTGCTAGAAAATTCTATAACGCACTGCAGCTGTCGAGGCAGTTTGTATTTGAGTCTAAATGCTTCAGTTTTCCTACTAAAACTTTGCCACACGAGCTTGTCGTGCTCTCCTGCTGCATCTTCCAGCAGTAAGAGAGAGACTGATAACTGAGGAGCTCATAAACCAAAATCACACCTGTCTGTGCCCAAACTTACTGTTCTTAAGGTGGTGTAACTTCACCTTAGCTAAAAGAATTCCCTTATCTCAGGTACCCTCTGCAGGCTGTTCCTAAAAGCCATCTCTTCCTCCTCAGCCCCTGAATCTGTCCTTAGAATTTGACTTGAGTCAAAAAAATAAAGACTTAAAGAAATGAAGGCCCTCCTGACACTGGCCCAGTGACTTCTGTATGTTCAACCCCCAAGCTCCAGTGCGAGCTGGGTGGCTTCATCAGGCCAGCAACTGACTCCAAAACTTGTCTCCCTCGCTTTTCTGACAGGTCCTGGCAGATATCACAGGCCAAGATGCCTTTGTGAAGAAGCCCAGCGCTGCTCCTTCCCTGCTCATGAGAGATGAGGAGCTTCAGGAGAACCAGATACCGTTTGTAAAGAGGAAGAAGAGAGTCCTGAGCAGCAACACCAGCTTCTTTGCAGGTTGTACCCCCATCAAAGAGGACTTTTGAGTGACAAGCCCCGTGAGTTGGGTGGTGCTGTGCTTCCTCAGACCAAGTTGCTGGTGACTTTTGAAAGTTTTGGGATCTCTTGCTGTGGCAAAATCCTCAGGACTCTCATGCCTCACAGCTCCTGGCACCAGCAATGGAGTCAAATTCTAGTTCTTGCTAGATTGTGTCTGATTTATTGTAAAAACTTGTATGTGTGGGTCTTGGGCCTGATGGTAAGAAAATCTTTTCCCTGGAATTTCTGATTTTATCCAAGTTTTTCATTCTGTCCAGGTTTCTCATTCCAACTGCCTTCCTCATCCTGACCTGTGAACATCTTTGGTACAGTTTAATCCTAAATCTCTGTAGTTGCACTGGAAATCTGGGCTCTGGCTGGTCCCACGCAGCAGCAGTTGCCCCCGGAGCTCCAGGGGTGCTTGACCTTGAGGAGCCCCTGGCTGTAGGTCTTAAATGAGCTAGCACACGTGAAAGGGTCAGTGTTTCTCTATCCCTGTTGAATGAAGTTAAAAACTTGCTAGCACTCTGTGAATATTGCAGTAATCTTAACTAGGTTTTATAGATTTAATAAACTAATCATTAAAAAAACAAACCCTGACTTCTTAATTTTATGTTAAAATTGGTCTTAGCAACTTCTTGAATAGTTTTGTGCTGGCTGCTTGTATTTCGCTCAAGTGAAAGCCTGCTGCTTTCCTTTCCAATCCCCCTCCTTCTGGAGCTGGAAATCCTAGTCCTGACTTTTGAGCTCTCTATAATGGTAGGAGAGCTGGATGCTGCCTTAGCAGCTTCCATTCCCTGAGCTTTGACAACCCTCTATGTTCATCCTGGCCTTGGTGTGATTGTTAGGGGTGATGCAGAAGCTGAGCAGGTTCTTCTGCCCAGGAGCTGTTCAGATGTGCCTTTAGAGAGCTGCCTTGTTTCTCCTAAATTACTCAGTCCTATTGATACTGATTTTATGGACCTGTCCCTTTGTTCCTCTTGTGAGGCCTCGCTGGAGCAGAGCATGGTCCAGCAGGCATGGTTCATCCATGGTGGAACAGCTCTGGGGCCAGAGGTGGATGTTGGTACCAACCAAAAACATTGGTTCTATTCTACCTCAAATCAAGACACCTGTGAAACTGCCATCCAGGACACCCATGTACCATCCCATAATGAGCTATGAGGTGGCTGCTCTTCTAACTTCAGTCACCTTTTGACTTGCCAAGCCACCTAGAAGTCCCTGAAAATCATGAAGATGTTTGTTTCAAAGCCATTTAAACAACTTTGTATGTTGTGAGGAATTTAACCAGCGAAAGGGCATCCACCTCATCCCACAACCCTGCCCTTCCTTTAGGCAGGGGGCGAATTAAAAACTGAGTCAGGATTATTTCACAGCCACAGAACACAAGGACAGCACGAAGGCAACAGCTCTTCCCACAGGTGAAAGAAAAGGTGACAAATGCCTGTGATGAAAGAAAACTTTTCCTACTCCTGGACAACACCTGCTGTGGTTTTGTGCACTCAGGAATGGCCTTGAAAAGGGTTTGCAGAGCGGCTGCAGGGCTCATTCTGAGCTGAAAGTCAGTGCCTGATGTTAAAACTCACCCTAACGAGGGTTCACCATATAAAAATGTCAGCATGGACACAGAACCTGAGGGGAGAACGGCTGGTAAACAGTTTGACAACACAACAGCTTCTTCTGGAGGTGGTGAAGAACACACTCAGCCATGTAGCCCTTCCCAAGACAAGGTGCAGCTCTAAAGATCACATCTTGGCTGGGATTTTACCTCTAATTTTTGAATCGTGGGCACTGGTGTTAAGGGCAAGAGCAAGCATGGATTAACAGCCAGCAGAGGTCAGCCTAAGGGGGTGCTCTCCAGAAACACCCTCCTCTCCTATGGGATAACCTTCACACTCACCAGAACCGCGCAGTGGCTACAACTAAACCAACCTTGAAGCAGGAAACGTATTTGAGGGAAAAAAAGAAGGGCTGAGATTCCCCAGCTCCATCCCACCTCACCCAGGACTCGTGGTTTTGATGTTATTTGAAATGAAGAGCTCTGTGACACCAGCCAATGTTTTCTAAAAATCATTTTTACTCGGCACGGGGCTCTACAAGCACCTGGCTCGGGAGAAACGGACACGGTTGTTAGAAACAAGAAGACAAAAGATGCGAAGCCTGTTCTGTGTGAGGGTGCCAAGTGCTCACCATCGCTGCTGCTGAAGCTCAAAAGCCATTCCAGGACCAAGGAGAAGAGGAGCTGCTGTTCCCTTCTTCCACAGGCAGTGATTTCTCTCTCTCAATCTCTCATTCCACACCCAGCTGCGTTTTACCAGAGTATTTACATGCTGGTTACACAGAACTCCTGGAGAAACCCCTCGGACTCAATATGAATCAGGGAAGAAGGGAAAGGGATGGGACACTCATCACAAATTATCGTAGTCGTCATCATCTTCATGCTTCCTTTTCAAGGTGTTTGATTCACTGGCTGTATTCTGTGATGACACCATATTTGTAGTAATAAGAATGTTCTTCGGGCCAATTAACGAAGGATTAATTAGAACATTCTGGACTGTTGGAGTAGTCGGCGTGGCTGTGCAAGAAAAGAAAGACAGAATCACAGAATGATACGAGGTTGGAAGGGACCTTCAGAGATCATCTGCTCCAACCCCCTGCCAGAGCAGGTCCGCCCAGAGCAGATTGCACAGGAATGTGTCCAGGTGGGGCTTGAATGTCTCCAGAGATGGAGACCCCACCACCTCTCTGGGCAACCTTCTCCAGGGCTCTGCCACCCTCAGAGGAAAGCAGTTCCTCCTCATGTTTAGATGGAACTTCTTATGTACAAGTTTGTGCCTGTTTCCTCTTGTCCTGTCACTGGGCACCACTAAAAAAACACTATCCCCATCCCCCTGACACCCACCCTAAAGTATTTATAGGTGTTGATCAGATGCCCCCTCAGCCTTCTCTTCTCCAGACTAAAAAGCCCCAAGTCCCTCAGCCTTTCCTCCTAAGAGAGATGCTCCAGCCCCCTCATCATCTCTGTGGTCCTCTGCTCTCCCCTCTCCAGCAGTGCCCTGTCCTTCTTGAACAGGGGAGCCCAGAACTGGTCCCAGTGCTCCAGATGGGGCCTCCCCAGGGCAGAGCAGAGGGGCAGGATGACCTCCCTCCACCTGTTGGTCACACTCTCCCTGATGCCCCCCAGGATGCCCTTGGCTTTCAGGGCCCATTGCTGGCTCGTGGGCATCCTGGTGTCCACCAGGTCTCCCAGGGCTTTTTCCTCAGAGAAGGGTCTGCCTGCCTTGCATAAAGACACACAAAAGACTATTAACATTAAGAAAAAAGAAGAGGTGAATTAATTACTCACATTATTACTATGAATTAATTTCTGTTCCACTAAAGAGACAGTTACAGCTTGTGTTTTACCTGACTTGACAGCTGCCTGAGAGGAGGGGATCTGCACGGTGAACCTCTGGCCGGTCAGCGACACCGGGGTGCCGACTTTTGTTGAGACAGATACTGTTTGTGCTGAAGGTGTGCCTGAAATTGGAAACAACTCAGTCAGAAGACAAATTAAACAAAAAAAATTATACTTATGCTCATAAATTTTCTCTCAAAAGCAGAAACTATTATTTTCAAAGCAGTAGGAACACAGAAGGGAGATTTAGATCTCAGGAAGAACTTTGCTGTGAGGGTGGTGAGACACTGGAACAGGTTGCCCAGAGAAGCTGTGGCTGCCCCATCCCTGGAGGGGTTCAAGGCCAGGCTGGATGGGGCTTGGAGCAACCTGGGCTGGTGGGAGGTGTCCCTGCCCATGGCAGGGGGGTTGGAACTGGATGATCTTTAAGGTCCCTTCCAACCCAAACCATTCTATGGTTCTATGATACTGGTTAGACAGGAGTCAGATTTTCAGGCAGAACTGCACATTTACTCAAGACCCACAGAATTCTGGGCCACAAGCACACACACACCAAGTGTATGTGCTCAGTCAGAAAGTTTGTGAACCTCTTAAAAACTGGTTTTATTTAGCACTGTTTGTAGTTCCACACAGTGCTTGCCTTGAGGGAAAAAACCTCAGTCTTACTACGTTTCTTGAGTAGTCTCCTTACATATGGAGTTACCACTAATACAGGGATAAAAGCCCAGAATGGCAGTAAGGAATACATGCATCAAAGATTACAATCACCTCATAGAATCATAGAATGAATCATAGCAGGTTGCTCCAAGCCCCATCCAGCCTGGCCTTAAACACTTCCAGGGATGGGGCATCAACAACTTCCCTGGGCAACCTGTTCCAGTGCCTCACCACCCTCACAGTGAAGAACTTCTTCCCAAGATCTCATCTAAATCTCCCCTCTTCCAGTTTAAAACCATTCCCCCTCGTCCTGTCACTAGACTTCCTGACCAAGAGTCCCTCCCCAGCTCTCCTGGAGCTCCCTTCAGATCCTGGAAAGATCTCTTTGAAACTAATTTAACTTCTCTGATGCTGTCAAACCATACCAAACTCAGGCTGCACCCACCACAAACTCAGTGACTGAAGGACGCTTTACATTACTAATTATTTCTTTCCTTCCTAAAATCAACATGGGAACCCCCAACCCAGCCCTTTCCTACCCAAAGTGGGGGTGCTGGGCCTGCTGCTCACAGCGCCAACGCTCAGGCGAGGGACTGTTATTCTTCCTGCAGAGGATGAGACCTGTCAAGAGAGAGAGACCACTCAAGTTTAGCATCTCATTAGCAATTAACAGCTCTTGACAGGAGAACACCAACTGATCCTTCTGACACAACCACCAAGAGCCTGTTTCACAGCCACAAAACACAACTTGCACCCCAGCACCAACGTTCTCACAACCAGCACCTGGGCACATCCCAACTCAACACCCAGAACCTTTAAGTTCAACTTTTAAGATTCTTTCTTTAAGACGTGGGAAATAAATACAAAATCCTACACACCAAGACATTCAAGCGAAGTAAATCTTTTCCCTCTAAAGCCAAAAACAAGGACATAAGTACAAAATATACTTTAATATTTATACTAAAGCCTTACTTTCGCTTTTCACCACCTGATATTCAGCTTGAGAATTTTGCTTTAAACACTAAAACGACTCACATTTGACACTTTGCATTTGAAACTAACTAATAAGAATCCCTCGAGATAAAAACCACTGACACAGTTTGAGAGAAACTTTTTGACACGCAGAGGTCAGTATTTGCCCACGTGTACCCTTCAGAGGGGTGGGAAACTCTTAATTAGAATCACAGAATCATAGAATGGTCAGAGTTGGAAGGGACCTTAAAGATCATCAAGTTCCAACCCCCCTGCCCTGGGCAGGGACACCTCTCCCTAGAGCAGGTTGCTCCAAGCCCCATCCAGCCTGGCCTTAAACACTTCCAGGGATGGGGCATCAACAACTTCCCTGGGCAACCTGTTCCAGTGCCTCACCACCCTCACAGCAAAGAACTTCTTCCTAAGATCTCATCTAAATCTCCCCTCTTCCAATTTAAAACCATTCTCCCTTGTCCTGTCACTAGACTAATTCCAACAACACTCCTGCCAAACAACGTGGGCATTAGGTGAGTCCTCCCCTACCCAAAGCCCTTACCTTCTTCTGTAAGGATTTCAGCCTGTAGTTGGGAGCTGTCAAGCAGTATCTGTCGGGCGGGAGCCTGGGTCCAGAGTAAGGCTTTATCAAGGGCAACGGCGTCTGGTTCTTCTGCCGTGCGATGTCTAAGAGGAACTGAAGAGACATGGTTACGTTCTCTGAGGTCTCTGACTTCATGTTGTTGTTATCAGCACAGTGTTACTTACGTCTCTCGGGGGTGGAGATGTGAAGGACTGGTCGGTGCGACACTGGATGGCCAACCTCACGTCATCTGCATCCACGCTGGTCTTCTTGGCGTGGCTCGAGTAGATTTTGGCATCTTCCAGTATGGTCGTGACATATCCTTGGGGATACAGCACCTCTCATTAGGGATGGACAGGACAAGGGGGAGCGATAGGACAAGGGGTAATGGTTTTAAATTGGAAGAGGGGAGATTTAGATTGGATATCAGGAAGAAATTCTTTGCTGTGAGGGTGGTGAGGCACTGGAACAGGTTGCCCAGAGAAGCTGTGGCTGCCCCATCCCTGGAGGGGTTCAAGGCCAGGCTGGATGGGGCTTGGAGCAACCTGGTATGGTGGGAGGTGTCCCTGCCCAAGGCAGGGGTTGGAACTGGATGATCCTTAAGGATCCTTAATGTCCCTTCCAACTCTAACCGTTCTATGATTCTATGATTCTAATGAATAAATCTTCCCCCCTCAGCTGTCACTGAAAGCATCGCTTCCTCCAGGGTTATTTTTAAAGTCTAATAAGGGAACCCCTCCAAGGAAAACCGGCTAAAGACAGCATTTCCCTTCTCCCCTCGGAGTTCCCCCCCTCAGGAGCAGCGCCGCTGCCCCCGCCAGGCCCCCACAGAGCCCCCGGCCCGGCCACCCCTTACTGTAGGCGAACTCCAGCATCTGGTTGATGACTCGCGGCTCGTACTCCGTGATGCCCATGTCTTTTAGGATCTGAGCCATCACCTGCGGGACGGAAAAAGGCACCTCTCAGCTCCGCTGCCCCTCACCCCCAACCATCCCCGGACCCCTCCGGCCCCGCCGAACCTGCGCGTCTTTGGGAGCGCTCTTGGGAGACGCCATCTTGGCGGTCTCCATCGTCCCCGCTTCCCCCCTCTCCCCTCCCTTCCGGTCACATGATGGCGACGGAGGCCGGGGGTTGCCATGGGGACGCGGCCTGGTCGCGGCCTGCGTAGGCCGCTGGGGTGCTGAGGTGGAAAAGCTAAATTAATCATTGAATTAATCATAGAATCATAGAATTATAGATTCATACAATCATCCAGGCTGGAAAGGGACCTCCAAAGGTCACCTACTCCCACCTTCCCGCCATCGCAGGGACACCCCCAAGTACAAGTTTGTTGGAATGGGTCCAGCAGAGGGCCACCAAGATGATCAGAGGGGTGGAGCAGCTCTCCTGTGAGGACAGGCTGAGGGAGCTGGGGCTGTTCTGCCTGGAGAAGAGAAGGCTCCGGGGAGACCTTAGAGCAGCCTTCCAGGATCTGAAGGGAGCTCCAGGAGAGCCGGAGAGGGACTCCTTCTCAGGAAGGGTAGTGATAGGACAAGGGGTAATGGTTTTAAATTGGAAGAGGGGAGATTTAGATTACATCTGAGGAAGAAATTATCTGCTGTGAGGGTGGTAAGGCACTGGCCCAGGTTGCCCAGAGAAGCTGTGGCTGCCCCATCCCTGGAGGCCAGGCTGGATGGGGCTTGGAGCAACCTGGTGTGGTGGGAGGTGTCCCTGCCCAGGGCAAGGGTTGACACTGGATAATCTTTAAGGTCCCTTCCAACTCTAACCATTCCATGATTCTATGATTCTAAGTAGACCAGGTTGTCCGGGGCCTCATCGAGCCTCACCTTGAATATCTCCACCTCCCTGGGATCATCTTCACGGCCCTCCTCTGGACACGCTCCATCAGGTCCATGTCCTTCCTATAGTGAGGGCTCCAGCCCTGCACACAGGACTCCAGGTGGGGTCTCACCAGAGCAAAGTGGCAGAATCACTTCTCTGGATCTGCTAGCTGGCAGCCATGCGGCTGTTACCGTTCCTCCTTTCCCTGCCAAAGCAAACAAGCCCTGGAGGCCTCTAACAGCCACGGCACAGATAGGGCATTTGGTGTCCCCCCTCTGGATGTGGGGAGGGAACAAACCCCTGAGCTCCCTCCCCACGTCAGGCAGGTGTTGGCTTTTATCCTTGCTTTTTATTTTTACAAGCCTACTTTTCTGTGGTGCATAAATTCTTTTCCAATAACAATATTTGTGATACATGAGGGCACAGACCAAGTCTGATGGGATCAGGGGTTTGTCCTCTGCTCCCCCTTCTACTGAATCGTCCAGTGATGACACAGAAGGACATGTTACTTCATTAACAACTTCAATGGCCACTTTTTTAAATTGTCATCATTCCCCAGATTAAGGAAAAAGGAGACTATTGGCAGCAGGACTTTTTAAGCTTGTTTTCCTAGCAGCTGAAAGATTTCTACATAACATTCCAAGCGAGTTTCATCAGAAAGTTTCCCCTCTTACTTTCTGAGGCAAAACAGAACCAAAAAAATGAGCTTTTATTGTGATTTTGTCAAGCAGGGATTAGCAGCATGCCAGAAGAAGTTGCAATAATGTTGTCATTAGCCGTGATGGTCCAAACGAAGCCAGGTCTGGAGGAAGATGTGATGTCCGCGCTGGTCCAGCTGATCCATGGGGGAGGAGAAGCCAACCTCCTTGGAGACCAAGAAGAAATAAACAGCTGTTAACTTGTGATCCCTCTGATTCATGCCTGCAACACCTCACGAAACATCCCAGCAGCAGCGAGACACTTCTCTCTGCCTCTCATCGATACCACGGATGATGTTTAGCTCCTGGAAGCCGTACCTGGATGTAAATGCAATGTTTGAACCTCTCTTGGCCCTTTGTATCTGTACTGAGATGGTGCCTGGCAGCTGGTGCCTCTCCCACGCCGGGGTTTTGCAGATGATGGGGGTTCCTGATGGGGGGCAGAGGCAGCCCCAGGGCTGGAGGAGCTGGAAAACCCACATCCAGCATGAACCAGTGCTGGGGGTGCAAGTGGCCGGGATGCCTCTGCTGAGGTTCCTTGGCTGGAAGCACTGTGGAGATGTAGTCCAAGTCATTTGACTTTCATGAGTCAGAGTGTATTACACAAAAACATCCTGCGAGGAGGGAACGGAGGATGAATTCCAGACACTGACCTTAGACAACAAACAAAACCCACTTTTTTCCCTCCCCTTGTTTTAAGGAAGAGGGGGAGGGGAGCTCTTCCACCTCGGAGGCGATGCAGGCTGTGGATGAGGCTGAAACTTGGCCTCATCGGGCCGTCTGCCATCACTGCCGTTTATTCCCGGTGCAGTAAAAATGGAAAGATACTTCCTACTGCCAAAGGGCTCTGGTTTTCCCCCAGGAGCAGGCAAAGGCCCTTCTGCCTGCCCACAGATCTCCTGTCCATGCTGTGACCACCTTCCCCACCAACCCTGCAGCGCAGAGGTGACTCCAAGCTGAGCAGCACCACCGAGAGCCGCGGCTAATTCCAGCTTTTCTGCTTGGAAACGAGTAGCGAGGAGAAGACATGGAGAGCCAGTTTCCACAGGAGAGATATTTGTCCCCGAGGCCACAAATGCCTTCCGTGTGGGCAGCTGAGCAACTCTGCCTGGCCGTGAAAGCTCCCTCCCCACCGCCAGGTCTCTGGGGCATGGCCGTGCTGTGAATGGCTGCGTTCACACCAGCCCGATGAAAGAGCAGTCACCCTTCAGCTCTGCCCAGACACTGGAGTTTCTTTTCAGCACTGGGAAAACAGGAAACTGGGTCACGGCGTGGCCGGGCCGAGCACTGACTCCTCCATCTGCCACCACCAAACCAGGGATGGTCATCAAAGGCAGCTGTCTCCCAGCTGGGAGAGATCTGCTTGAAGAAACGGAGATGGCGGAGATCACCAGTGCAGAGTTAGGCACTGGGAATTTCCTCTTTGCTGGATTTTGTAGAGGTGTTTAGGGTCCAGCACGGTAAATCCTTGGCACACAGACTGCTGGGTTTGATTTTGGGTTTGGGGTTGGTTTTGTTTTGAGGTGTTCAGGTACCTAAACCTCTTGGAATAAAAAAACAACAACCCATAGCCAGCACTTCCACCTTTTGGAAATGGCAGCAGCAATCTCCCCAACGTCACAACCAAGGCTCTGTCAACACAATGTGGTGACTGTTCAGCGCTGACCTTTCGAGCCCAAATCCCACACTATTTGGCTCCACAAAAATGTTGGCTTTTGACTCGTCCTTCAGCCAAGGGGAAAAAAAAAGTGCAAAGAGCAGAGCTCTGAGGAGAAGGGAGGAGCTTTATTTTGTAGCGGGTACCCTACTCGCTTCTGCCAGAGCCCCAGTTCCCAGATTATGGAGGAATTTCCAAGGATTGTGACCGGACACATCCTGAGCAGCCTCCCTGGTGCTGTGTCCCTGCTCTCTCCAGCTGCGTGCTGTTAACCTCCAGCTTCCCAGAGCCTTCCCTCATGCCGGCCCCTTTTCCCCTCGCCTCCCCCGTGCTTTCCAGCTCGTCATCTCTGATCTTTTCAGAAGTGGAAAGTAAATCAGGGCTGAGTGTCAGACTGTCTCATTTTGAAGAGTGATGTCCAAATAAAGGCTTTCCCCGTCCTACCTTCATAATGTCATTAAAGCGGTGTCAGTAGAAACGTTCTCAGCCGGCGGCATATGCTGGGGAGGAGCTCGAGAGGGAAAGGCCCTTAAGTAAACACAGAATGATGGAAAATTATGTAACGGGCCCAAATGGGCTAATTAAATTTCCAGTATCAAAGAACTGTTCTGCTCTACCTGGTAACTGCAGGCACTTTGTGCAAGGCAAGGAGGAGAGCGGAGCCGGGGGTGCGTACTAATTGCAGCATCATTAGCGGTGTGTAGGTGGCGAGAGGAAGGTGGATGAGGAAAACCAAACTGGGGCAGCTGATTTCTTCCAAACCCGTGCCAGGGAACTCCGGCACCCCGGGGACCTCCCTGCACAAACAGCATCATCGTCACCAGCAGCAGGAAAAGCCACCCTGCAGGTGAAGCACCCCGTGTCTGCCGGCTGCGCCGACCTCCTGCGAGCCTCCTCGCAACCTCTGGAGCCTCCGGAAGAACTTCTGCGCCTCAAGATTTCCAGTCGTGGCACTTGCAAGTGTTGGAAGGATCCGGCAAACCACAGAGAACTTCCAAGAGGCTGTTCCCATCCAGCTCCTCTCGGGGTGACTGTCTTCCCTTGCAGCTCTTCCATCATCAGTCTGGAGCCCCACCACCAGAGCCAGTGCTGTGCAGTTAGTGGGAATCACCAAATTTGAAAGGAAATGTGGAAAGAAAAACCCCAAAAGGCCCTTTTCCACATCCTGTGAAGCTGAGGGTAAATGTGGGTGTGGTAAATATTGTTTTATAATGGTTAATATTTTTGTTCAAAAGTTGTGTCTGGTGAATTCTGGATGTGTGGATCTAAAATTCCTTCAATTCTTGTAAAATGGACTGATTGGCACTTGGGTGTTTCTCTTCATCAGCTAAAAGATTATAATTTTGATTTTTTTAATTGATCACATACGAATCATCGAGTACACAGTTGGTTCCTGGGTTCTTGCTGGGAAAGATGCCTCTCTCAGGTCTGTGTCCAAGGGGAAGCAGAAGCCAGCTCTGCCCTTGCCTTTGAGACCGGAGATGGGCTCCATCCCGGATCCCAGCTATTTCAGCAACGACACGGACTCCTCTGAAGATGAGTCGTTTTCTTTGTTTGACGTCCAGATTTTGGTGCCTGTGACTATCATTTCCATTATCCTGTTTTTCTTGGGAGTCTCAGGGAATTTGATTACCATAGTCATCTTCAGACGCTCGCAGGAGATGAGGACCACAGTGAACATGTACCTGTCCAGCATGGCCTTGTCGGACACGCTGATTTTCCTTGGCCTGCCCTCGGATCTCTACCGCCTTTGGAAGTACAAGCCTTACATTTTTGGGGATTTTTTCTGCAAGTTCTTCATTTACCTGAGCGAAACCTGCACGTACTGCACCATCCTGCACATCACCACGGTGAGCGTGGAGAGGTACTTCGCCATCTGCTTTCCCTTGAAAGCCAAAGCCACCATCACCAAGTGCCGGGTGAAACGGGTCATCCTGGCTCTGTGGGGTTGCTCCTTCCTCACCGCCGGCCCCATCCTCATCCTCTTTGGGGTGGAGCACCCCAACGGCAGCCTGCCCCAGGAGAGCTGGGAGTGCAGGTCCATCGAGAGCGTGGCTCGCACGGGGCTGCTGGAGACCATGACCTGGCTCTCCACCATTTATTTCTTCCTGCCTGTCTTCTGCTTGTCCCTGCTCTATGGGCTCATCTGCAGGAAGCTCCATCGGAGCGGGCAGCAGCTGCCAGGTTGCCAGGCTGCAGCCAGGAGGAGGTCACACATGCAGACTGTCAAAATGCTGGGTAAGAGCCATTTACAAAATCCAATTGGAAAAGCTTTGCCCTCTTGACTCACTCCCACGGAGTGTGCAGCCATGTGAGGGATCATAGAATCATAGAATGGTCAGAGTGGGAAGGGCCCTTAAAGATCATCAAGTTCCAACCCCCCTGCCATGGGCAGGGACACCTCTCCCTAGAGCAGGTTGCTCAAAACGATGGATGATGGAGAGGAGGGAGAAAACACAGAGAGGGATATGGATTTAGAAATTCATTGATTTGCACTTAATTTGTGGCTCCTTCTGGTAAGAAGGGTCGTGTCTGAATGTGTGGTGTTCAGGGAAGGGATCTCACTGGGCAGCCGGGCAGCAGATCAGTGTGGTTTGGGTTGTTTTGAGATCCCATCCCTCATGTCCTCCTATCACTTCTGACCTCGTGGGATTAAAATTAAAGAAATGGGAGAATTCTCTGACTTAAAACCAGACCAGGCCCTCACCCTGCCACAGCAAGGAAAGGTTATTTCCCCTCCAAAGTGCCTACGGATTTGCCCAGGATGGGAACAACCCCCCTGCTTGGGCTTAGTTGAACGTGATCTTTATCCCGTGCCAGCTGGTACCTCTGCCTCGGTGCAGCCACTGAAACTGGGAGGGTTTGGGTCTCCCTCTGCCCTCCCCATCCCTCCAACCACCCCCTCCCAAGCTTCTCTCCCCCCTGCCCCTAGATCCTTGTCCCCAGGGAGGCAGCAGTACCCACGACGGGAGATACCCTCAGTGTGGGGTACCACAGCCATACCCCGGCTCGATTCCTGCCAGGTTTGACTTGCTAATCGTGTGCTCTGTTCTCCCATCCTCTTCCTCAGGGCTTCCTGGTTGTTTCCTCCCCTTTTCCACCCCAGAGGAGCCCCCACTTCCCGTGTCCCCACTCCTTCCCCTCCGATACCTCCCACAGGATGCCAATGGCTACTCAGATTTTCAGGCCAGGAGACTTTAATTTAAGTACAGGCTGCTTTGCCCCAGCCTGATTTGAGTCCCTTATCTCCACCACGGGTGTAGAGACACTTAATTTGATTGCAACCAATTAATTTTCTGTGCAATTGTCCTTGTTGCTTGAGATTATGGGTAATCACAGCACCAAAGCAGCTGGGGCAAGGCAGGGTGTCTTGTCTTTGCTGGGTTAAATTTAGGAATTTCATTTCTTGATAGTTAATAAATCATATAAAGCAGCAGAATAAACCCTGCTGGAGATGACCCACGTGTGCTTTTCACCTCTTCAGCTGCCGTAGTCCTGGCCTTTGTGCTGTTCTGGCTCCCGTTCCACGTTGGCCGAATCCTCTTTGCCCAGAGCCAGGTGATCCTGTACGACCTCACGCAGTACTTCAACCTCATCGCCATGCTCCTCTTCTACCTCGGGGCTTCCATAAACCCCCTGCTTTACAACCTCATGTCACACAAATACAGGAGAGCCATGAGCAGAATCCTGTGCCACGAGGGAACTGGGTGCTGCAGGAGCCTGACCAGGAGCAAGAAGGTTTCTTTGGAAGGTGTGGAACTGGGTTCTTCCATGTCAACTGTTCAGCACTGACTTAATTCTCCCAACCCAGGCCTTTTGCCAGCAATGTTCTGGGTTAAAACCCGAGTGGATTGTGCACATGGAGACTGGAACCAGTTTGAAGGCTGTTGTTTTGGCTACTGTGTGTTTCCCAAGACTGGTTTGGAATGTTTCAGGAAGGTTGGAGTGGATTCACACTGTAGCTGCACACACAGGGGCAGGCGTGGAGACCAGGCTCAGCCCCACCGTGCACAAAGCTCCTCTGGAGGGATTTGTCCCTGTTTTCGAGGACCAGACATTTCATAGAATCACAGAATGGTCAGTTGGAAGGGACCTTAAAGATCATCCAGTTCCAACCCCCCTGCCATGGGCAGGGACACCTCTCCCTAGAGCAGGTTGCTCCAAGCCCCATCCAGCCTGGCCTTAAACACTTCCAGGGATGGGGCATCAACAACTTCCCTGGGCAACCTGTTCCAGTGCCTCACCACCCTCACAGCAAAGAACTTCTTCCTAAGATCTAATCACAGACCTGTGAAACAGAATTCAAGTTATTTCTTCCCAAAGAAGCCATGAAAGAGAAAGCAGAGACCAAAGCCAGGCGGGCCGTTTGCTCTCAGCAAATACACGAGAAACACGATCTGTGAAGTACTTTAAAGTGATAAGAAATTACTCATTCAGCAGAACTATGAACAGATCCCCTTCTTCCTGCAGGTTTATTGCTCACCCCTCAGGTCTCTTGAGTTGCTCCCCTCATTTTCAGTCTCATATCTTGTTCTTTATTTAAACTCCAGCTTTACACAAGGTCAGACACCACCTCTATGGTGAGAAACCATCCTGGCCTTTCAAGCTCCTCCGAACGGAGCAGGGACAAACGGCAGGTGGGGGGTGGCTGGGGAGGGGGACACAAGGGGAAGGGATTTGTCCATCTCCCTTGGCTGGAAAACAGGCAAACACAGGGTCTGGATCAGATGATGAGTTCATGGATTGTCCCAAGCCCTCGTGTTAAAGAAAACACGTCACTGACACCGCTCTTGGAAGAGGAGGGTGTCACACTGAAGGTCCCACAAACATTCCCATCCCTGGAGAGGTTCAAGGCCAGGCTGGATGGGGCTTGGAGCAACCTGGGCTGGTGGGAGGTGTCCCTGCCCATGGCAGGGGGGTTGGAACTGGATGATCTTTAATTTCCCTTCCAACTCTGACCATTCTATGAAATAAAAAAGTCTTTCTGGAAGAAAAGTTAAGGCAGCTCTTAATGACACCGAATGATAAACAGGTTTTTCCACCTTAAATTCCAACGACACAAACGAGTGTTCCTGAAAAAAACCCCAACTAAAAATCAAAATCCACAGACACACACAAACCCCGGAGTCAAATTTGAATACATTTGTATTATTTATTGGCTGTATTAAATATATTATCTATTTGATAGTTACAATTTAGTAATACAATGCATGGCAGCTTTAACATAAGTTTGAGATACCTCAAAATGACAAGACAAGAAAAAAAAAACTGAAGATACCTAAAAATACATTAATGCCACGAGGGTACATGGTTCTGGAATGGAGAACAGCTGGTGGCCACCCAGCTCTCACCTGTACTTTCTGGAAACGTGACTATTTTGTGGAAATTTCAACTTCCTTTCACTTTTCAGGAGCTGTGAGTTGTTAGTATTTTACTCTGCAAGCCTAATTTCTGGCTTTTTAAAATATTATTGAAATATTATTGCCAAATAAACCTCTACAAACTTCGTTGGAAGAGTTAAACAACCCTTTGGCAACAAGCAGAGATGTGCTGAAGGCAGCTTGATTTGCTAAAAGTCGACTATTGAAGAGAAACAAAGACAAGATTGTAAACTCTTCTGCAAACTAAAGACTAATAATATCTGTATAAAACTCTTTCCAAGGCTGGAGGGAGAGATTTCTATGATATAATAAATGATTAACTTAAAGTTCTGCTACAAGTAGAACAATACATTCAAACATACTTTTTTTTTATTTTATTTATCTTCCCCCCCTCCCCCCCCACCTTCCCCAGGACTTTTAATCAAAAAATAAATAAGAGTACAAAATGAAGAGTACATTTTGAAAAAAGATTAATTTCAGATTGCACCATAAATCTACTTTTTTTTTTTTAAAGAGTATTAAGCCATACTATCTCATAATTTAGGGATTTTCCACATCTGAAAGACAACACAACGCCTCAAACTCTTTAACACAACATTATTCAATCAACTGCCAGAGGAGCAAGACCCTTAAAGTGATTAATTACTGGATTAATTACTTCTTCACCTGTAGCACTGTCACATCCAACACCCCACGGCCAAGTGCATCACTCTGATGTCTATAAAGTGTAGCCGTAGTCTTTGCAAAAAAAATAATAAAAAAATAAGACAAAATCCACTAAATCCACCTTTCTACCACAAATTCCAAACGCTATCAGGGAAAACGCATTCTGAAACACATCGGAAAACTCAGGAGTTCCAGCTTTTCCAAATATTTCATCCCAAGAAAACAGCTCTCAGGCTCATCTTTAGGTGTTCACCAGCGGATTTCACAACAACAGTCGTATGTAGTGCACAGTGTCCCCCAAGGAAAAGTCTCTCTCCCCCCATGCCCACCCCCATCCCCAAAACAAACAGGACGAGTCTCTCGGAAAAGTTCATTCGTGGCAGGTTGAACATTCCCATCTGGAAAACAATGGAATGTGAAGCTGCTCCCACTGGGATAGCAGGTGGTTTAAAACATCACGTATAAACGTTAGCTAAAAAGAGTTCTTTCCACGTACAATTTCGAGAATCCAGATGAAGTTAGAAGGGTATCCAAAAAGCAAGGCTGAACTTCTTTATTATTATTATTATCATCATTTTTTTAGGTTAATAATAGTACAAAAAACATTTTGCTCACTTTGAGCCAAATAGTGTCACATTTATCATAAATGCACTCTTTTCTCCTTAAAGACAATACACACCTGTGGCTCCTTCTGGAAAAAAAAAAACCCCTGCGGAGATTCCATCAGGAGCCCAGGGAGTTACTTTTTTCTCTCAGGCACTGAGAGTGAAATGTGGGTTGGGCCAAGAGCTGCTTCAGCAACAGCCAAAAGCATTTCAGTTAGAAATGTAAGATATTTTTAAAAAATAACACAAAAAGGGGCCTTTTTTCTGCAGTGTCACACACGAGCGCCGTGGCCGTATGGAACATCACATCCTGCTAATGTTGTCTTAGCAATTTGATTAAAACTCTTAAAAACCCAAAAAAACCCCGCAAAATAACACCACCAGGCCGGCACCCTCTAACTTTTCCCACTTGAAATGATTATTACTTGAATCCCAAATATTAAAAAAGTAACTGTAAAGTAGTAATATCGCTAAGTCAAAGTCAAAGATTCTGCTTTCCTTCTACAGCAAAGTACATGTGGAACGCTCTAGTAATGGGCTGCGATGCGGTAACTGCTCTAAAGCTCAAGCATCTGTGCTGCTGGATTTTCCTTTATACCAAAACTACAATGATACCTGATTATTAAACACTCCAGATCGACTCTAGTGGGACTGGAAAAGGACTCTGTTCCATCAATGCCTTCCCTCTCTCTCTTCTCACCCACCCAAAGGGCCTCCAGGCTTTGAATTCGGAGAGAGGAAGAGTGTGCACACCCCCACACCCACCCCTGTGTGCACAATAAGGCAGGTTTGTTTATTGGTTTTGTTGTTTTTGCTGTGTTATTAACAGCTAACCCTGATTACAGAGGAGCCAGGATTACCCTTTCTACAAGAAACAAACAAAAAATCTCTGTGTTCAGTATTTGGAAAGGATCTGCCGAGCCAGCCTCACCGTCAGCCAGCAGCAAAACTGGAAACGCCCGGAACTTTACGTTTCCAGCTGAGATTTTTATTAGAACTAAACCATAAATACCCGAAATAGCTTCTGTACAAAAAGAAAAAGCTGAGTACTCAAACAGGTTCTCGTCTACTTGATTACAAAGTACTGGATAACAACAGCAAATAGAATAGCGACCACTGCAAATCCGCAGAGGAGAACGATGGCGATGAAACGCTCTTCGCGTAACGTCTTCTTCGTCTCCGCCAGCTCCGTGCTCAGATCAGCAGAGGGTGGGACCAGCTCTTGTTTCTGAGATGAGAACACTGTGCTGGGGCTGTAAGGTCCAAACAGTTCCTGGGAGCCAGCAGAGTCCTGGCACTGGCGGCCAGCGCAGACTCGGACCCGATATTCACAGTTTGTCTGCAGGCTCGTGAGGCGGAAGGACGTCTCCGGTCCCTTGTACACCTGGGCAGGAGGAGAAGAAGAGAGAGAACCAACCACTTCAGAGAGAACCAACCACTTCAGAGAGAACCAACCACTTCAGAGAGAACCACTCACATGGGACTCATCTTCCAAAAACTACGTGATACTTTCCGTTCACACAGCACCAGACCCAGCCTGAGCTCGTTCTCTTCAAGCCTACTTAAAATCTCAGTCTCTTCTCCCAAGGAACAGGCAATAGGACAAGAGGAAACAGCCTCAAGTTGTGCCAGAGGAGGTTTAGGATGGATATCAGGGAAAATGTCTTCACAGAAAGGGGTATCACGCATTGGAATGGGCTGCCCAGGGAAGTGGTGGAGTCTCCATCCTGGAGGTATCTAAGGATGTGTAGATGTGGTGCTGAGGGACATGGTTTAGTGGCAACTTGGCAGTGTGAGGGTAACAGTTGGACTTCAGGATCTTAACGGTCTCTTCCCACCAAAACAATTTTATGAATGGCTAAACCATTTTATGAATGGAAAGAGCCAAAGGAAATGCTGGGAAAACAGGAGAAACCAGCATTAACATTCTTCTGGGCAAACAGTTCTCCCAGTGACTCTCAAGCCACCTTCACAGAACAAGGGAAGTGTCAAGAGGGATCAGAATCTTTTATGATTCTCAATCTGGGGCAAACTTTGATGCCGTGAAGAGGCAGAACAGCAGGAGCCTACACTGGACGCCGTCCCTGCCCGTCACAAACTGGAAATCTCATGGAGAGGAGCTGACCGAGACCTAAAACTCGTGGTAGAACGAGTCTGTTGCCCAAACGAGATGTATCCCTGCCAGTAGCATCACCCAAAATGAAATCCAACCTTCAAACACAGACATCTTTCCCTCACCCCTCCCAGTAACTTCTCAAAGTAGGAGGTACCTGATCAAACTCTCTCCCAGCAGCGAGCTGAAGGATGTAAACAATGGAATCCCCTTTCATCGGCTGTAAAGGCTCCCATGTGATTTCAAAAGTGTTTTCTTCCAGCTGGTTTGCTTTGGGTGCTGGAAAAGAGCAATTGTTGGCATTTTTATCAAACAAACAAACTCTAAAATCACTAATTATGACAGTGGCTCATTTTCCCAGTTAATGTAGCCCATGGGCACTAAATTTCAGCGACAAGAAGGGAGTTTTCTGACTCTGGTTTGAAATGCTGTTGCTTTTGTTTGGTTTCTTCGTAAAATGTTTTGGTTCTAATGCAAGAGACTGGGCAGTGTCACAGAATCATAGAATGGTCAGAGTTGGAAGGGACCTTAAAGATCATCAAGTTCCAACCCCCCTGCCATGGGCAGGGACACCTCTCCCTAAAGCAGGTTGCTCCAAGCCCCATCCAACCTGGCCTGGCCTGTGTCAATCTAACCTGTTATGTTTTTCCCCAATATATTTGTTAACAAGGTAGAGGGAACAGTCCACCTTAGAGGCAAATAATCTGAAACAATTAAGATTTGTTCCATTCTTTCTTCTTCTTTGCTCCATTTCATGACATAAACCTAAAAAATGATCATTGTGGTATTTGCAGGTTACACTTGTCTTTGTTTTCAAGCCAACAAGATGAGCTTCTGACACGTTAATGCTTGTAGAGATGAGGAATCCCTTCCAAATCACTAAAGGAAAACACTGTAAAATGACTTTCCAGCTGAAAAAGGGTAGAAGAAACCCTCACTGCCAGGGGTAGAAGAGCTACAGTGTAGGAAAACAGCCACAAGCTGGTCCTACATCAGCAGAGCCCTTCTGATACCAAGATAAATCCCATCACAGCCCGTTTCTGTTCCCTGAAAAGATGCAGGGCTGGGAAAAGAGTCAGGTTTTAGTGCTTAACTTGTAGGTAAATGCCTCGAGGAGGTTTCCAGTGCAGCGTGAGCTCACCTTTGAGAGATGCAGGTGGAGACTTGGTTGTAGTGAAAGCGTAAACTTCAGAAAACTCTCCCTCTCCAGCATCGTTATACGCCTGGATTTTAAAATAGTATGTAGTGGATTCACTGAGTCGCTGCACCTTGTAGGTGTGACAAGGACCATTATAAACAGTGACAAACCTGGAAGAAAACAAACAGAATACATAAAAATTCCAATTATTCCGATTCTGTGGCAGAATCATCAGTGGAACAGTTTCATATTTAAGGTAAGCACACCCCAAAAAAGTAGCAACACATTCCAAGTGCCCCAGATTTCTACATACAGACATGAACTGTGGACAGTTTCAACTGGAAGAAGTTTGAGGTCCCTCCTCAAGGTCTGTGTCCAGTTTCAGACCCCTCACCACAAAAAAAAAAGACATTGAGGGGCTGGAGCGGGTCCAGAGAAGGGCAATGAAGCTGGTGAGGGGTCTGGAGAGCAAACCTTATGAGGAGAGGCTGAAGGAGCTGGGGGTGATCAGCCTGGAGAAAAGGAGGTTGAGGGGAGACCTTCTCACTCCCTACAACTCCCTGAAAGGAGGGGGTAGAGAGGTGGGGGTTGGTCTCTTCTCCCAAGGAACGGGCCATGGGACAAGAGGAAACAGCCTCAAGTTGCACCAGTGGAGGTTCAGATTGGGTATCAGGAAAAATTTTGACACTGAAAGGGTTCTTAAGCCTTGGAATGGGCTGCCCAGGGAAGGGGTTGAGGCACCATCCCTGGAGGGATTCAAAAGCCGGGTTGACACGGTGCTCAGTGACATTGTTAGTGATGGGTTTTATCAGAGTTCAGTTGATGGTTGGACTAGATGATCTTAAAGGTCCCTTCCAACCCAGACAACTCTATGATTGTCATCAACAGTTCATGATGTGTGTCAAATCATCACCACACACCTTCCTTACTGATGGGAGTCTTCACTGACATTCCCAAAGCATTTATCCAACCTGTCCAGGCACTAGGCTACAGCCACACAGAGGCTACCACCGAAACCACATCACCAAACTCTTGATTGGAATCAGGAAAATAACTCTGGTTATCAGGTAGTTCCAATTCCAAATTAGAGCTGTTAAATGTGTGTTTCTTATATTCAAACTGGATTTCACTTTAGAATTTCCAAAAATGAAAAACAACTGGCAACATGGGAAGATGGTAAGATTATTACTGTTTAAATAATTCACAATAATTACTGTTTACAAGTAAAGGAACGGGAAGTTGTTGATGCCCCATCCCTGGAAGTGTTTAAGGCCAGGCTGGATGGGGCTTGGAGCAACCTGCTCTAGGGAGAGGTGTCCCTGCCCATGGCAGGGGGGCTGGAACTTGATGATCTCTAAGGTCCCTTCCAACTCTGACCATTCTGTGATTCTATGATAAATACTAATGCAACAACTATTTTACACCAGTTCTTCTGGTGTAAAGCCAGGATGCAAAAAGACAAAGGGATGTCCCAACAATTTACTAGTGCAAACAGGGAAAACACATAAAACATCTTAAAAACTCAGTACCAAGTTGTAAAGCAACAATGTCCTTCACGTTCTGCTGATCTCACCTGCCAAACCTGTCCTCCATCTGCAAGTTGAATTGTGTAGGGTTGGTAATTAAAGCTCTGCTGGGACCTTCACCCCATTTCAGTTTAAGGCTCTGGTAGCTGAAGACCACACATTCGAGATGAGGAGGGTCAGGAGGTAGTGGTTTCGTTTTGGCTTTAATGGAATGACTGAAAGGACCAACTCCCAAGCTGTTTATGGCCTGGATTCGAATTCTAGAAAGATGAGAAGAGCAGCTCTTTGGTTAATTTACTGAGTTACTGGAAAAACACTGGGTAATAAAGCAAGAGTTAAAATTCGTAACAAATATAACCCCAAACAATAAAGCAATTAAAATGCAGTTAGAAATTAACGATAAAAATAATCTACTTCAAAACAAGTCAACGTAATTACATTGTTTTCAGCACAATGAAGTTTCAGTGTTTCTCAGGATTGTTCAGGTTTATTCTGTCCCATCACCAAGTGCCCAGGTCCCCCACGTTCCCGAAGATCCTGCCTCCCACTGATCCCAAAGATCCACAGCCTCAACCAGGCTTTAAAGAAAATGCTCCAAGGGCTGGAGCACCTCTCCTATGGGGACAGGCTGAGACAGCTGGAGTTGTTCAGTCCGGAGAAGAGAAGNCTGAGTGACACAACATGGGAACAGCTAATTCTTCTCTTTATCTGTTCACTCACCCTATTCTGTTGAGATACTGACCATCCCATCACGTGCCCTGCTTTGGAATAAATAATTCTAAACCCAGAAAACTTGGAATAGAGCCTTGGCCCTGAGACAGAATTTTAATCTTAACTCTTGCTGCTACAATTTCATGGTTTAATTCTGGATGTGACAACTTTGGGTGGGTTTTCTTTCAGAGCTGCAGAGTGAATCAGGTAAATAAGGCCAGGCTGGATGGGGCTTGGAGCAACCTGCTCTAGGGAGAGGTGTCCCTGCCCATGGCAGGGGGGTTGGAACTTGATGATCTCTAAGGTTCCTTCCAACTCTGACCATTCTATGATTCTAACAGTCTGGTTAACTGAATAAAAAATGGCTTGGAATTTTTAACATCATCCTCAAAGCTATTGATTGAAAATCCTACAGCAGCAGCTTCAGCATCAAGCCATGAATCATCACCTGTAAAGAGTGTCAGGCAGCAGGTTCTCCAGAACGTGGCTTGTATTTCTTCCCACAGTTAGGAGCTGCTTCTCTCCATATTCAATGTTATACCCGGTGATGTCTGCCCCGTGACAGCACGGCTCTTCCCACTGGACCCCGAGGCACGTGGATAGAGGAAGAGTCGTCTCCATTTGATCTTCTTCAAGCAAATGCAGCACGGCCACCGCCGCGGGCGCCGATGCAGGGGTCATCACCACGCCAGCCTCACCAAACAACCCAACACCAGCCACATTCACAGCCTGAAAAACAGACCACGGGTTGTTTTACCAAATCTATGTTTGTTTTTTAATTTCTAACCAGACAGCCACAACTCTCGTGCCTCCTTCTGCATGTTATTAAAGCAATTTGGAAGAGAATGGAAAATCTCCCAAATAAAATGTAAGTAAGGCAAAACGTCTGGTTTTAATACAACACTAGACCTAAAGCTCTTTTCTAAATATAGAGTTAGGAGGGGCTGGGGGAGAAGGGAAGTATTTTTACCAATTACCTTCAATATTGCATTAGTAGGGAGACTCTTCCAGTCCCTAAAGGGGCTACAGGAGGGATGGGGAGGGACTCTGGATCAGGGAGCAGAGCGACAGGATGAGGGGGAAAGGTTTTGAACTGAAAGAGGGGAGATATAGATTGGATATTAGGAAGAAATTCTTTGCTGTGAGGGTGGTGAGGCACTGGAACAGGTTGCCCAGAGAAGCTGCAGATGTCCCATCCCTGGAGGGGTTCAAAGCCAGGCTGCATGGGGCTTGGAGCAACATGGTCTGGTGGGAGATGTCCCTGCCCATGGCAGGGGGGTTGGAACTGGATGATCTTTAAGGTCCCTTCCAACCTGAACCTTTCCCTGATTCTGGGTGACAGGACACAACGTCCTTCATTTCCAGCTGAAGTTTTGTACTTGGTTCAGCGTGTGCTTGGTTCATTTGCTTAGGAATGCAGAATAAAAGGCTCCTCATACCTGTACTCTGCAATAATACGTGGTTGCAGGTGTGAGACCTTTCACTTCGTAGCTCTGGCAGGGCCCAGTGTAGATGACATGCATCGATCCTTCTGCCTGCCCCCACTCCAGCCGGTATTCACCGATTTCCGCACCGTTGCACGCAGGACTCTGGGGGTTTAAGTGATAAATTTGCCTTCAGCTGTGGTACCTACACACCACACGAGTGGGCTGTGGTTTCACTGAGCAGATCCTCAAACAGAAACACTGAGGTGGAAACCCGAGGTCTTTTCCACCACAGCCAAGGGCATGATTTTCAGTTCAGCTTGTTAAAAGGTTTTCGTCTCGACACATGGATAGAACACCACCATGGTTCAGACCAGAATTTGGAGTGACTCACCATCTCTTACCACTTGGATGAATTAAAACTATTACATACTAGTTAACAGACCATCAGGAGGATTAAATGTCACTCCATTTCTTCATTTAAGATGGAAATTCAGTCAGCAAAAATTCACAAACTCAACGTACGCCACACTTCAATTATTTCACCTCTACCCTTGCTGTTTCTGCCTTCTCTGTGTCTCACACACACGCCACTGCAATTCAAAAAGCCCCATGTTCATTTGTTTATTACTAAAAAAATCATTAAAACCCACCTCCCATGAAACTACAGCACAAGTTGCACTTTTACAAGTGACGAGGGGTTTGCAGCACTGGTCGGGGGGCCCCGGAGCGGTGGAGATCTCCGCTTTGTCAGAGGGGGGACCAAACTGCAAGAAAACACAGATGTGTGAATTCAGGACCAGCAGAGAGCAAACACTGAGCTGTGAGAGCATGAGCTGAGGAAAACACAGTATTTTTAACCTGATAGAGAAATAAATAGAAGGGTTTGGTGCTTGGTTTCTCAGCAGTGTCAATTCCTTTCAGGTAGTTTACTGTATGAGCTGGCCCTCTGCCCACAGGAGATCTGGAACCCTCCCATCCCCGTGGTTTTTAACTCCTCCTTCCTCTCTAGTTGGGTTCCGGCTTCCAGAAGCAACCAGGTACTGTTTCAGAAAGATTGTTTTTATGTCACCAACATTTATCCCAACCCTTTCCAAACCTGGCATTATCTGGACACGCCCCTCTCCACACAATGCCGTTCCCACGCCACCGACCTGCGGAGCCTGCGCTAATCGTAAAACACGAGGCAAGTATTTAAGGCACAAACTTTTAGGTGGTGACTCCCAGCCAGAAAAGTAGGGTTGACACTGCAGAGAAATGACTGAAAGTAGTCATCAAATGTCTAGCACTAATTTTGGATTAATTACCTGAGGTACTGATGGTAATCTAGGAGAAAAGAAGAGAAATACAACACACAGGGAATGTTCCCTTACTCAGGGACATTCAGTCCTTCCTTCAGCCCTAATTTATTGAAACTTTAAATCATATTTTTTTATCCCCTAAGAAATTTTGCTCCTTCAACAGAACTACAATAAAACAGAGGCTAGAAAAAACTGTGAGGTTTGGAAGACAAGTATATCATTACTATCTCTTGTGTAAAAAATAAAGATTGAAGATTGATCTCTTTAAGCAGAGCAGTTACCCCAACTTTATTCGCAGCTCGTATCCAAAAGCAGTACGTTCTCCCTGGAAGCAGATTGTTTACTACACATTCAGGTGCTGGACCCTGATACACTTGTCTCCGTTCCTCCTCTTCCAAGGCTGCCATCTCCACAAGATACTCTGTGATGTCAGAGCCTCCATCTACAGATGGGGGGTCTGTGAAATAAAAAAAAAGAGAATTTTCTTTCACTTTTTCCTTTTAAATAGTTTCTAAATCAGCTCCCTCAAGCAAAAAGTTGAATCAGATCACAGAATGGTTAGAGTTGGAAGGGACCTTAAAGATCATCCAGTTCCAACCCCCCTGCCCTGGGCAGGGACACCTCCCACCAGCCCAGGTTGCTCAAAGCCCCATCCAGCCCCTTGAACCTCTCCAGGGATGGGGCAGCCACAAGATTTTGAGATGAATTCTAGAAGTTTGAGTGCAGGGTTTTATCATGTATCCGAGCAAACACATCATGAAGTTTGATTGCCCCCCAACAGATACTGACAGATTAGTTTAAGACGACCTTCATTAGGTTTTTTTCAGCTATTTTCCACACATTTCCTTAAAAAAACAAACCAACTAACCCCCAATGTATGTTCATTACTTTTTTATCATCTCCAGAATCTGAAGGGAGCCTACAGGAGAGCTGGGGAGGGACTCTTTGTCAGGAAGTCTAGTGAGAGGACGAGGGGGAATGGTTTTAAATTGGAAGAGGGGAGATTTAGATGAGATATTAGGAAGAAGTTCTTTGCTGTGAGGGGGGTGAGACACTGGAACAGGTTGCCCAGGGAAGCTGTGGATGCCCCATCCCTGGAAGTGTTTAAGGCCAGGCTGGATGGGGCTTGGAGCAACCTGCTCTAGGGAGAGGTGTCCCTGCCCATGGCAGGGGGGTTGGAACTTGATGATCTCTAAGGTCCCTTCCAACTCTGACCATTCTATGATTCTATGATTCTTTAATTGCCAAGTGTGCATCAGTAATGAGAGAGTCAGGAAACTTTGTCACTGGAAGGCATTTCTGTCTGCTTAAGTGTCCCCCTACTGTGGCACATGCAAGTCACCAAACCAGAGGTAGTTAGAAAGCTTTGGTCTTCTTAGAAACAAATAACCCACCCAAAAACCCAACTAGGGCAGTGAACTACAAATCTATATTTTAATCTTCCCCCCTGAAGAGTTCTAAGGTTTTTCATTTTTGTTCTGACATTTAAAAACAGGAAAATATTTTGTTGGGAAGCCCTGGCACTTACCCCACTGCAGAGTGATTTCCTTAGGCTTAGCTTTGCCCGCCAGGCAGGGAGCGAGGCAGGGGCCAGGGGGAACAGGCGATGTCGTAACGGTGGCAACGTCAGAAGCCTGGCAGAAACACAGGGGATTTCAGAGCAGAAACACAAAACAACATTTTAACATAAAGGGAAATGTTTTTTTCCAAAGTGTATTTAACTCTCGTTTTCCTTACCGGGCTTTCACCACCTTTACTGATGCAATAAACCCTCATTCTGTAGGAAGTGCCAGGCTTCAGGTGATCACACACGTGTTCCCGCTGGGAGCCGCTGTAGATGGTGTCCCATTTACTGCCTGGGGGGGGGCAAAAAGTAAAGAAAAGAGGAAAATACTTTACACCACAGAACTTCTACAAAAATCAACCTTGAAAATTCACTCCCACGATTATTAATTAAGAGCTAATCCAGCTGCTTTGAGTAATCAAGTATGTAAAAAACAAGTACAACACAATATACAGACCTATTAACAGAAGAGTAATTGCTAGAGCAACCAGTAGTGAATTAGCACCCTGAATTAGCACAGAAGCCAAATTAGTACTTAAACTCACCCACTGATGCTTCTGAGATTTCCAAAAAGTATTTAGAAATGTCTGCCCCTCCGTTATCTTTGGGTGGGTCTGAAAGAAATCAATGCCTTAAAATAAGTTCCAGAAGACTTAAAACCAATGCATCATTCTGTAATTAGGACTTATTAATTCACTGGAGAATATACTCAAATAGAAAACTCAATTCAAATAGAAACAGAAAGCAGTATGCTTAGATATTAACACCACATTTTCCAGAACAATAAGGTTTTTTTCTATTACTAATCATGATTATGCCAGGAAGAGGAAAAACTAGGAAAATACTGTCAGTTTCAGGTATCACCTCTTATTTTTTTAAGAATATCTGAAAATCACTTAAGCATCACAGTCAATCTAGAGGCCATTACAACTGAGGCTGCTACAACAGCACTGACTGCTTCTCTGAAATGAATAAAAACATGACTTTTGTACCACAGCCCCAAACCAAACCAAGTTGCAATTTCTTTTAGTAATGCTAAGTATTTCCCCTGCCCTAACAACATCTGCAGAGACAAATAATTAGCCTGAGGAGCTGAGTACCAGGGACAGGTTGGGGGTTGACCAGCTGGAGAGCAGCTCTGAGGAGAAAGCCCTGGGAGACCTGGTGGACACCAGGATGCCCACGAGCCAGCAATGGGCCCTGGTGGCCAAGAAGGCCAGTGGCATCCTGAGGGGCATCAGGGAGAGTGTGAGCAGCAGGTGGAGGGAGGTCATCCCGCCCCTCTGCTCTGCTCTGGGGAGGCCCCATCTGGAGCACTGGGACCAGTTCTGGGCTCCCCAGTTC
>VXBW01005340.1:328849-364660 GCA_013400375.1 Thinocorus orbignyianus
TGGCAGGGGGTTGGACTGGATGATCTCCAGAGGTCCCCTCCAACCCCACAGCATTCTGTGATTCTGCTTGTCTCTGTTTTCAATACTGAGTGACTGCACGTACAGCAGCAGTGCTCAAACAGAGTGTTAAGGAGAGGGAACCCACCCCACGCAACCTTCACGCTGTGCGAATGGATTTTGCCCTTTACAGCGGGTTTACTGGGCGCTCCAGGCTTGTCGGGGTTGGTGCTGTGCTCCACCACCTCACTGGGACTGCTTTTTCCTTCACTGTTGTAGGCAAAGAGCTGTTTGGGGAACAGACAGAACATAGAATAAATGATAGAATAGAACAGAATATAGAATAAATGATTGATTTAACAACTGCTGATTTAGAAAGGTCTTCCATGCAAAAAATAAAACCACAAGACAACAAACCCCCAGAGAAGACAACAAAATCAGGTAGTGCAAAAAAACCTGATTTGTATTTTGATTCCACCAAAATCTATTAAAATCTGTTATAGATCTGTAACATATACAATGTTCTATAGTACAAAAGTAACACAGATAATTTCCTGATGTCTCCATAGAAAGTGTTTTATGAAAAGGTTAAAGCTCCAGAAAAGCATCCAGCCATAACTAAATTAGAAACAAAACACAGTACAAACCCTAAACTTATAGGATGTACTCCTCCTAAGGTTTCTTAAAGTGCACGAGAGCTCCTCTCCGTTGTACTGTGGTTGGAAACCGTAACCCTGTAAAGAGGGAAAGTAAGAACAAACAGCATCGCTATTTTTCCACAATAAACCAAAACCCAGATCAGATCGATGGTATTTTGGGTTTTTTTTTAAGCTTAAACTTCATAGAACCATAGAATGGTCAGAGTTGGAAGGGACCTTAAAGATCATCAAGTTCCAACCCCCCTGCCATGGGCAGGGACACCTCTCCCTAGAGCAGGTTGCTCCAAGCCCCATCCAGCCTGGCCTTGAACACTTCCAGGGATGGGGCATCAACAACTTCCCTGGGCAACCTGTTCCAGTGCCTCACCACCCTCACAGCAAAGAACTTCTTCCTAATATCTCATCTAAATCTCCCCTCTTCCAATTTAAAACCATTACCCCTCGTCCTGTCACTAGACTTCCTGACAAAGAGTCTCTTCCCAGCTCTCCTGTAGGCTCCCTTCAGATCCTGGAAGGCTGCAATAAGGTCTCCCCGGAGCCTTCTCTTCTCTTTGTTTCATGAACCCCTGCAGTACTTTCCAACTCCTGCAGCATTTTGTTTGGTTTTTTTTCCTTTAAGCACTACCACGTACCAAGTTTTTACACTTCTAACAAACCCCAAGCACTTACAGAACCTTCTTCTTCCATGTCTAAACTGTAAGTGAGAGAGTCATCTGAAGACACCCCGCTGGGTGGGCTCCACTTCACTGACAGCCAGGTCACTCCAGCTTCAACCAGCACTGGGGGGGACGGGGCTGGGGGCACAATTCCTGCTGTGTAATACGTCACTGTCTCGCTGAACCCACTGGAAAAATATTCATTAAAAACAAAAAATATATATATATATATCTTAAAAACAGCTGACAGTTGATGAGAAAGTAAGTGATATGATACATTGTGTCCATTACCTCATTCCAATATCATTTTTAGCAGCTAATCTGAGGGAATATTTCGTAGAAGGAGAGAGTTTGGTGAGTTTATACTGCTTCAGGTGCCCATAGTAGCACTCTTTGAAGGGTCCATTCTTCCCCTTTAAAGAAGTAAGAACAACCTGAGTCACTTCTGAGTTATTTTTTCTATGGAGACTGTATGCTTCCTGCTAAGGTCAACTTCTTTATTCCAAATTTTCCTAAATTTATTTTCCCTAATTTAATAGAAATAATTAAAACATAGATATAAACATCACTAAGCCTAAAGAATGTACAAAGCTAACGTCATCATGGTCATACCAAGTGCACTGATAGCAATCCTGAGCATTCTTGATAACAAAACCCCACTTTGATGAAGATATCTCTTTATTTTTTGGCACTGTGGATTTGATAAAGTGGCAACAAATGACTGCAACCGAAAACAAAAGGTATTCTGGAAGTTTTTAACCACTTTGGAATACAACCCAGTAAGAAGTTCAAAAGCTGAGTGGTGTTTGTGACAGCTCCTGAAGATACAAGCCAAACACTTGCTCATTTAAATAAAGTGTAGGAATTAACAATGCTCGGAAAAGCCAAATGAGGGAGGTTAAACTAAGATTGTCTACTTAAACTGCTGAAATATTACTCGTTTGAGTCAAGCTTTTTAACTGGCTTGTCCCTTTAAAACTGTCTGGACAGTTGTACTGAAAATAGCCACCGTACCTAAGCAAAAGGTATTTTTAAGTATAATTGGTCTACAGATGTCATTACAGTATTTTGTTTCCACTAAAAAAGGTCTTACCTCATCCCACTCTAAAAGAAAATTAGTTATTTTGGAACCATTGTCATTTGAGGACTGAAAATAAAGAAATAATGACAAAAGTTAAAATCAAACGGTTGTACTTTTATCAACATTTTTTGCATATTCAAATATATATAATTATATATTAACAATTGGATCTAATATACCCCAACTGCCTTTTAAAATGAAGTGTTTAGTGTAGAACTGAAAGGAATCTGCAGCAGGGACACAGAACTGCCCTGTTCCACAAACACATCATCTGCAATTCTGCTGTGGGCACAGACAGGCGTATTCAGTGAAGTGAGTTAGAAAAGGTCAAAGCAGCTGTTTTAGCTGGTTTAATGAATTCCTCCTTCCTGATGGCTCCCCAGGCTCCCATCCCAGTTCCATTAGTTTTGATAATTTAGAATATGAACTTATTAATAGTTGTATAAATAATGCAAATTGTATTCTTGGAGCTTCTACACTTGTGTCCTGGGCACTGTGTGTTCACCAACTGCCTGAGCAATGTAGGCATTTGGATGAGTAACATCTGTGCTTGTTATGACACACTAATTGGGAACTTCCTTCACTTTCCAAGTACAGATGATACAAATAATTGAACTAATTAAACTCCTTTAGCTATGAACCGTTTTTCCAGGTATAAGCATAGTCATAAGAACCCCAAAAGACAAGAAAAGACAGTTACCAACAAGTCTTCGCAGATACTGTATATACTCAAAATCAGGCTAAAAATCTTAAATCTAAAAACCAGGCAAAGAAATTTGATTTAAATGAGGCAGAATAATCAAAAAAGCTCTGAATTATGAAGTTAAGTCACATCCATTGACCATCCAGGAACCTTGAGAGAAAAATATAACCGCTCTATCCTTTCCTACGCTGTCAATTCAGGAGAGAACTCGAGCACACCGAAGGTGTGTGCAAGACAGTAAATAAATGTTGAAAGAAAGAGGAAGAAACAATCATGATTGCAGTTATCAGTCTTAACTGAGCAACCTGAAAGCCAACACCTAAAGCACACACTGCATTATTGCCAAAGCTAATTCAAATGCACCATAGGTGAATACAGGGACTTTCTTACCTTCCACTGCAAACTCAGGCTGTTTTTGGTTCTGTTAATTAGCTTCGGTGCAGCTGGACAGTCTGGCTCACAGCTTTCCGTAGTAAAGCTCACTAATTCTGAAATGGATTCCTTTATGGAACTGCTGGTTGCTGAAACTCTGCAAAAAAGGGACAATTAATTATGTTATTCTTGCATTAGCACCTGAAAATTTAAGGAAAGAGCTGTCAGCTCTACAAATGTGTTTAATCATATGGAGTGGTTGCAGCAAGAAGAACTAAGTATCATGTACTAAGCGTCCAATCACTCTCCTCTCAAATCATTGATTCTAAAAGACAGTTTATAGAATCATAGAATGGTCAGAGTTGGAAGGGACCTTAAAGATCACCAACTTCCAACCCCCCTGCCATGGGCAGGGACACCTCTCCCTAGAGCAGGTTGCTCCAAGCCCCATCCAGCCTGGCCTTAAACACTTCCAGGGATGGGGCATCAACAACTTCCCTGGGCAACCTGTTCCAGTGCCTCACCACCCTCACAGTAGAGAACTTCTTCCTAAGATCTCATCTAAATCTCCCCTCTTCCAATTTAAAACCATTACCCCTCGTCCTGTCACTAGACTTCCTGACAAAGAGTCTCTCTCCAGCTCTCCTGGAGCTCCCTTCAGATCCTGGAAGGCTGCTCTCAGGTCTCCCCGGAGCCTTCTCTTCTCCAGCCTGAACAGTCCCAGCTCTCTCAGCCTGTCCTCACAGCAGAGGTGCTCCATCCCTCTGATCATCTTGGTGGCCCTGCGCTGGACCTGTTCCAACAGTTCCATGTCCTTTCTATGTTGAGGACTCCAGAACTGGACACAGGACTCCAGGTGGGGTCTCACAAGCGCAGAGTAGAGGGGGAGAATCACCTCCCGTGACCTGCTGCTCACACTTCAGAGACACATGAAAAGACAAAGAAGACAGCAGGGAAGAAAACAGGGGGATACTTTTATGAAATTAGAAGGTAAGTGGGCATTCAGACCGCAACAACAATGTCCATAGCTATGATATTTTATGCAGAACATTCCTGAAGTTGTTTGCCATCTCACCTTCTCATGAAGCCACACTAATTCTGTAATTAACAGACTAACAAAAACATTAAGTATTTCATTTCCAGAAACATACCTGGCATGATAATCAGTGGCTGGTCTGAGATCAGGCAGCGTGATTGTCAATTCTTCCCCACTGTGAACAGGAAAAAGTAATACCAATGAGTTGCAGCTCTTCCTAACACTTTAAAGGATAAAAGCTTATCGAAAAGCAAAACCATGTAGCGCACATTTAATTTGCAAGTTTTCCATTCTCCATGGAACTCTTTAGTGATATTACTTAAAATTTATTTCCCGTGAAGAAGGTAGGTCTGCAAGTCAACAAACAGCTCCTGATAGAGAGATGGCTGATTGGTTAATGCTTTTAAACATCGGTATTGTGCTTAAATGAAGAAACTAAACTTACACATAGACAGATTTAAATTTTCCATTTTTACCACTGTTGGATATTGCTACTTCAAATGTAAATGCTGCTGGACTATGACTATGGCTCTCTCCATTCTGTGAACTAACTGGGAGATTCCAGGACAGAACGGCTGATCTTGCTTGTATATCAGAAACCTATTAAAAGCATAAATAATGCAAGTAAGTTTGCTTTCTGTAATAAAAGGTATATTAGTCAATAACATGGTGTTGCTAGTTTGCCTATGAAGTTCCTCGCTGGAGGAGTTCTCTACCTTTGCAGTGGAAATATCAAGTCATCATTTGACTTTATATTGTTTCCTCCTTTCATTGTGAAAAAGATCACATTATAGGATTTCCCTTCAAACACTAAACAAATGCAGAGACACTACAGCGTCTCCCAGTGTATGAAGAGAAAGTTTCTGTTCCACCTGCACTGTTTGCATCACTCATCTGGAGCAAAATTTCATATTTGGAGTCTGGAACCCTGCCACCAGATCTCTACTGGAGCACAGTCAGACTGTCCAACTCTCAAACTCCATCACAACTCTCTCACAGAATCTTAATATTTAACCACTAAGATAAAAATCAGAGCTTTGTGCTATCGTGTAAGTGCTCACAATGAAAAGTTTTTTGCTGCTTAATTCCCATAGTCCAAATTTTCCCTGACAAAGTCAGCACGGCCTCCTGTTGGCATTAAGTAGAGATGTCAGAAACAGCAATGAAAATGCTACTGTTATTTAAAAAAAGCTAGAAAGCTGGAGCAAAAGAATACAACCCATGCTGACTGTAGATGATATAAAGATGCTCAAGATCAAAAATATCTGTGCAGTTTTAGCCTCTATCCATTTAAATTAACATTACCAGACTCCAACTTTCTGTAAATACTCAATTAGTTGCTCCAGTTTCTGAACATAACATAAAAAGATGATTTGCTTTTGTAAATTCTATTCCAAATATTCTTAAATCCTCTAAGCTGAACGAAGGATGGTTCAAGACTTCATCAGTTTAGCAGGGCCTTTGCAAGGTACTAAAGTTCTCTCATACACTGGACAACTTCAGCAGTGGATACATCCAGAGTTACAGATGGGGAAACTGAGTCAAACTCTTTCAGAAAGTTGAGAAAAAGGGCCTTTCTATAGCATGTTTGCCCTTTCTGAGCTCTAAACTCTGACAACTAACAGACATTTTCTCTACTAAAAAAAAATAAAGCATCAAGAAAAACAAAAGAGAGATCAGTAAGGTGCATGTTATTTTATAGAAAGTATATGCACAGAAAAGAATGGGATTTTAGGATACTTACAACTGGCTTCCCAATGCTCAAGTGAGTATCACATTTCTTGGATTCTGTGTCAGACTCTGAAATTTTAAATGCAAAACAGATTACCAAAACCCCCTCAGGAGTAAACCAGTCTGTTAGGAAAAGGCCACCACAAGATGGAGTTAGGCTCATTAAGAGTTTAACAATAGTACTTATTGTGCAAAGTTCATTTCCCCTGTTTGTTTTGGCTGCGTGAGGGGTAGAAACACCAACTATCCAAAACTAACAGTGTTACAAAAACCCTTTTAGTACATCCTGCACAAAGGGTTTATTTTCCTAATCTGAGCATGAACGGGGTTTTTCTGACAACACAAAAACATTCCTCTCAAACCCAAAGGTGTTAAAAAAATGACAATAAGATCTTATCTCTCTATTGTATGCGCTTTCCTCAAATTCCTATTGCACAGCACTTGGTCTAGACAGAACTTGGAAGGAGCCTGATCAAAACTTACTGTTAAAATCAATCCTATCTATAAAATTATCCATACCAAACAACACAGGATATTATTCTGCTCACAAATTAAACCTTATTTCCCCCTCCCACTTGTATTAAGACGAATCTTTAATTGAGTACATTTCTTGCCCTTGAAATAAGTTGGATAAAAGCTTCCACCTCTGTTTACTTCCCAAGATAAAACATCAAATTTTTATTTCTCTGATCAAAGAGTTAAATACAATAGTGACACAGATGAGGATTAGGACTTGCAGCCTGACCAGACCACTTGATTTAGGACATTACACATCCAAGACACTAAAAGATGCACAAATCATTTAAGGAATCAAGATGGGAAACTGCATTTCAGCAACACTGTTTTGAATCAGAAAGAGGAAGATATTTTACATGAGGTATTTCAGTGTGCAAGTAAAAAGCAGTGAGCAATTAAAAATCTCAACATAAGACACTGAACTGAAATGACCAGTGATCAAACAGCAGCCTGTAGAGGCAGTTGCTCAAACCTTCCTATTTCTTTAAGTTTTCAGTAACTTCTGGCTACCTGAAAAGCACTGCAAAGAATGACACAAGGTTTTTTTGCCTAACTACCCACAGGTCATCCTCCTGTGGATTATAGGTCTGTCCCAGGTCAGAAAAGGCACAGAAGTAAATCAAACGTTTAAAGTTAATTGTTCCTAAAGACCTTATTGAGAAATCTCAAACACTGACATTACTATGAGTTCTAGAGGGAAAACAAATATCTAAACAAAATGAAAATGATTTCAATTTTCTCTAATCCTGAATAGCCAAAGAAATGTATAAAGTCAGTTTTTTTCAGAAGCTATTTTGCAATGAACTTATAGCATCTTCTGCTATAAAATACCTTGGATTATTATATTTTTTACCCTTTTTGATAGAACTTACCTCCCATCTCTGCATCTGGGCTGCCCTTTGTTTTTCCTATCTGCTTCTGCTTTAGTGGTCCTCCTGCCCCTTGCTGTCCCTTCCCATTGCCATTCTGCATCGTTGCATTGGAAGAATTAACAACTTTATGGGGTGAAGAAGGGGGGCTGTTCAGTTTGTTGTTAGTGTGACCACTGGCTTGTCTGTCTTTTAGTCTTTTCTTCAGGTGTTCTTGCATTTTGAGACTCCTTTCATCTCGCTGAATGAAGTTTGTCCTTCCGTGAGTACGAGGTTCTACGAAGAAAGGAGAACTTAGTTCATTATTGAGTACAATTTACTTGACATCTGAGAAACACCCTGAGTTTGAAGAATAACTACAGTAAAAGAAGAACTTGAAAACCCATGGAACTCCAATGGATGTGCTTTGGCAGCCTGTGGACAATGCACAGAGCTTCCATTTTTCCTATTTAGCCCATATCCAAATGGTTGACCTTTTTTTTTCCTTGAACATTATTTTTGTTCACTTGCTGAGTTTAGGAGTTGGGGATTTTTCTTCCTTTTTCTTTTTTACATTTAATTCTTCAGGCCTTTCTCTTTTGGCAGCTGCTCTGATTACACCTCACCCTGACACAGCCACACAGTCACATTTTCAAAAAAGTGTGAGCAAATTTAGGACCCAAACTAACTTTTTAACTCATTGCTTGGGTACTGGATGTTTTATTCTAGACATGAGCTGAAATAGTTCAATTACCAACTTGGTCTTGAGAAGGACAGAGACAGTGAATGGTCTCACAGTCTCATTTCTCTCTGTGTTAAATGCTTACAGCCTGGTTTAACTCAGCAGTGACCCCAGTCCTCTCACTGAAGGATCACTCCATTCAGTTTTTAAATATTAGCACATTTCCACTTCATCCTCCATCATGGATTACTATGGGTTTTTTGGATTATTTTTATTTTCTTTCTAGTCATGTTTTAATTAAATGCATTAATTAAATGCAAATTAAACGCATTTTCAAAATATGCCAAAGCTCTGACAAACAGCGGCTTTGGAGAGCTGAGTTTTAGAAAATGTTAAACCTTTAATTCTGTGATATTCACAGTAATCCAAGTAAGGATCTATGAAAAATATCCTCTATGCAGTATTAGAACACTTCAGAGTTATTGCTTTTGCATTAACCCCCTAAAAACAGAACAGAAGAAGTTTTAAACTTTACACAGTGATCATTTGCACATGCAGAGTGCCTCCAGAACAGGCTCCATGATACCTTATATGCCAGTGTAATTTAGGATACCCCATAAACACACATAAGGCTCAGGGAGTCTAATAACTAGCACCAAAAATCACCTAAATGTGTGAAAGATGGAACTGGGCTGTCTCAGCCTCGAGATGCTGCTGTTCAGCCTGGAGAAGAGAAGGCTCCGGGGAGACCTGAGAGCAGCCTTCCAGGATCTGAAGGGAGCTCCAGGAGAGCTGGGGAGGGGCTCTCGGTCAGGAAGTCTAGGGACAGGACGAGGGGTAATGGTTTTAAATTGGAAGAGGGGAGATTTAGATGAGATCTTAGGAAGAAGTTCTTTGCTGTGAGGGTGGTGAGGCACTGGAACAGGTTGCCCAGAGAAGTTGTTGATGCCCCATCCCTGGAAGTGTTTAAGGCCAGGCTGGATGGGGCTTGGAGCAACCTGCTCTAGGGAGAGGTGTCCCTGCCCAGGGCAGGGGGGTTGGAACTCGATGATCTTTAAGGTCCCTTCCAACTCTAACCATTCTATGATTCTATGAAAAAGCCTCCTGGTGTATTCAACCATCACCTGGGATCTCACCTTGTTCCTGGAAAACGTGGGGTGGTGGATGCTGGTGAATGAACTGTGGTGGCAGCTCTCCCGTGCCAGGAACCGGAGGGTACACCGGGTGAGGCGGGTGGGGAAGCAGAGCGTGGTGATGATGCATGTAATGGGGTACGTGGGGAGGAGGAGGAGGAGGAGGAGGATGCATGGAAGGATGGAATTCAGCCGAGTGTGGCAGTACCACCACTTTGCGAACTCCGTTTTCTTCTACCACCTGTCAAGAAATGACACATCAGTACAAAACCCAATCTTGTAAATAGTATACATTTAATAAAGAATCTCTGTGCTTCAGTTTATATCCACGATCAGACAGCCAGGAACATACACACCAAAAAGAATTCCAGTGGAAACCCAGCATAAGCTACTGGAAGAAACTGGAGATTGAGGCAGCCAGTTCCAAGAAGCTGAGCCTCCCACACTGAAGTGCGAAGCAATCTATTATTTATGCACAATGTATATATTCTTTTAAATAAGTGATGTGATTCCATGAGGATGTAATTCCCAATCTACATGCAGTTACAGTCAGAAGAGCTGCTGTAGAACCACATCCTGAGTGACAGCCCTACAGGACACACAAGTCACTGCATGTCACCTCCTTTGTGGGACACGTCTGCAGACACGTCCTTAGCCCGTGGCAAGTACAAAGTACTACACGTCAGCTCTGCTGCCTTCTGCCATGATCCAACACAACTCAAATGTCAAAATATTTCACGTTCGCCACAGGCTAAGAGAATTCCAACGAGGAATCTGCCTCTGTGCTTGAACTGTAGGATAAAAAGACACTCAGACAGTGCGTATGTAGGCACACTCCTCAACTGGCAATACACTGGCTCCTTCTGGAGTCTGATTCTGCCACTGTGAAATACATTAATTTCTCAATGTGTTGCTTCTCCTACAGTTATTCAATAAACATCAAGGTTTTATACAATAACACTTCTCTAAATCATAAAACTGAGAAGAGACTTTGGAAAAAACACAGTTTTTAGAAGACAAGGTGGAAAAAGTAACACCAGAGAGGATTCACAAGACGACATACTAAACAATGATGACACAGAAGGAAAACACCTCCCAGTTTTGTCTCATCTCTAAGACCCCTGGAACAGACAACCAGAGGCCAAGTTTTACAGGGTCCTTTCTCCAGGCAGGGTTCATGGTAGAGAGGACATCTGCTCTCATCTCTTCTCAGTTGGTGGTTACACTCCATTCTGCTTATCTGAGGGATTAATTTTCAGCACCTCCAGTTCTGACAGGATCAAAGGCTTCCAAATCAACCAGAGAAATCACCCAGTCATATTCCAGTTTGTTTCTACCTAATGAGAAGCCTGACTCAGAAGTAAACTAGACTGCATTAAACCCTATTTAAAAGCAGACACAAATCAATTGGTTTCTCCCTCACACAAAATATTAAAGAGGTATGACCAATGCAATTGGAAAAAAAACCAAAATCAATGATAGAAAAATGTTCAATATCAAACTGACACTTAAAAATTAACTAAGTCTTAGTGGGAAAACCAGGGATTTGTCTTAGATTGGTTTAAAATTAGTCTGCAGCTTTCTGCTTCCTTTCTCCTAAATCAGTCATCCCCTCCAAGCTGCATTCAGAAGCACAAATCACAGATGCTATTAGGCAGGGCCTTGCAGTGCTTTAATATTAACAGAGATGAATTGCTTAGTCAGCAGAAAACATTATCCCTGGATGCGAGTGGGGGGCGCATCCCAGCTGCAGGCTGGCATACTAAATTAAGAGGCCTAAAAAACCCAAAAAATGTATTTCTATCACAATCTGCAAAAGAAAAATACAAACTAAAACCTGCTCTTAGAAGACTTCACCTTATTTACGCAGCCTGCTGCTATTAAAAATATATACAGTTTATATTTTCAGGCATTTAAAGAAAGCACTTAGGCAAAAGCAGCCCATATGTTTTATCCTGTTAGTTTCTTCAAGATCCTCTCTTAAAACCATATTTAGTTTGGCTATAAGAAATCACTGCAGCCTTTCCTAGTTGGCCAAGAAGGCATTACAGATGTTGAAATATGGCTTATGCCAAAAAGTACATTTTGAAAAGCTCCTCAGTGAAAAAGACAGAGCAAACTAAGAAGGAATTCTTCTTCTGAAGGGAAAGAGAATGTGTCTGCTCACAAACTGCTACGACAGAGTCCAGCTGTGAGACAGCCTCAGAGTCAGCTGTATTATTAGCAAGCACTAACAGGCTTTAAATAGAAGAAAAAAAACTTCTATTACAAGGAGTCGTCACTCAAGCCTAAGTTTACACTGAATACACTTTGTTCTAGAAACAACGTGGGGGGCTCTTTGGTTCAAGGGAACTAAACACACCACTTGAACCACATTATGTTGCATAATATTGTAGCACACGCTATAATGGGTACAAGTCAAAACCCAGAGCTAATTTTGATGGCTTTTACTCTATTTTACATACACACTAAGGCAAGAGCACATGGTACAGTTTTGGGCAGAAGGGATACATTAATATATTAAGATTTTCACATGATTTTACACTCTGAAGATGCCACGTCCCCGTTACCCCCTAGTGAATGACTTGACTCCACTTTGGCAGAAACCAACGTTTCTCCAGGCTCCTCCAGGCAGATTTTGGGACAAAAAGTTCAAGTCTCATCTACCGACAAGAACAGGGTGAGTAGCTCAAGCTGTGATTTAAAGTCAGTTTCAAATTTGTTTATCCCTGTCCTAATGACCAAGGGGCAACACAACAAAACTAGTTTCATGTGACAGCAAACACAGGACAACTGTATTTTTCAGTTTGTACAGCTCAGCATCTGCCAGTGCTTTGTGTGCTGATGGCTCTGAAGACTTGATTTCCTATCGATGTATGAATTATCTGCGGGATATTTTCCCAGGATCTGAGTGAAAGTACCTACTTAGTAACAGCAGAGGCAGCTGTATGCAAAAAGACAACTGCCAGGGGAACTCAAGAACATAAAGTTACAAGGTTTTTACTCAGAAAACTCCTGATTTTTGAACATCACTAGAAAATGAGAAACCTCGCCTGTCCTAAACGTTTAAACCTTTGTTTTTAATTACTTCCCTTTAACAAAAAATGCATTAATTGAAAAGTAAATTGAACTGGAAGACTTCTAGTATCTCCAATAACGGTTCAAATGCCATGCACCCACAGGTCTGACCAGCTACAGCTGAACAAGACAGAGGAGTGGAAAATCAGGGAGAATGGAAAAGTAAAGCTGGGAGAGATGCCCAGAGCCCTGCTTGTTCCATAGGCACGTGTCACCAGCATTAACACTCCTCTTCACACTTCTGCTGCAGCATTAGGGTGTTTTGCTGAACGTTAAGGAGATCAGAGCTGGTAAAGAAAGGGGCAGTGAAAACTTTGATAAGCAGAATTATACTAGAATAGAAAAATCTGAATGAAGAGAAGACATAAAGAGGGGAAAAAGGCAATAAAAGACCTAAGGGATGAGAGTGAGAATGTAACTGGTGTATGACCCATATAACCCCAACGATGAGTCTCATATCCATAGTATGTGTGAAACACGTTCAATTCCAGTGCTGCCCCCAGCCATGTTCCCATCAGACTGGTTCCAGCAGTGCCAGCAGTCAGTTCCCACTGCTCCTACCACCCAGGCACCCGCTGTCACCCTGAAAACAGGATTGAATTAAAATCAAAGATGCAGATCCCACTAATAGAGCTCAACAGATAACCAGTTCAGAGCCACCTTACTAAAAAGGAATCTCTAACGCCCAGTAGGATCATCAAAAAACCAATCCTGAAAATTAGATCAAATTCTAAGTGAACACAAGGTGAGAGAGTCTATGATAGACTTCAATAGTTAGGTTCAATGCAAAAAAAAATATATGAGAAATGTTTTCAACAGCTCTTCTAGAGAAAATAATCAGTATCATTAAAAAGTCCCCCCCACACACACACCTGTATAAGAAGAAATTAAAAGTTTACCTGAGATACGTAACCGGGAGGCACAAATATAGGCGGCATAGAACCATTTGGTGACATCATAGGAACATGGGCTGGACCTGAGAAGTAACAAGGTGCCACTTTTTAACAAACGAGGCTTTTTACAAACTTAAAAAAACCTTTTTTTTTTTCCCCCCCCAAAGGTGGTGGCTCACTTTTGGTGCCTGAAAAGCCAGCAACCGCAGCCAACTCTGTATTTATGGAACCACTTTTGGACAAGTGGGTTTAGAAGCAAGGCTTAAACTATCCAATTAAAAAAAAAGTGAGAGGAGAGAAACTGAAATAATCAGGACTTCAAGTTTAAATAATAAGTAGTGGCTGTACAAAGTTTTCATCAAGAAAAATCATGCAGTTTATGTCACCAATGGAGAACTCATTTTCACATTCAAAATATTCATAAGGAACGATTAAATAACTCTCAGGAAGCATCCAGAATTTTAGATAATATTGCTGAATGCAAGTCAGGCTGTACATTTATTCCCAGAAAAGCACAGATTAGGTTTATCCCCACCACGATGCTTATACAGCCAACGATACTTCTTTAATTGCACAAAAATCAGCATTTTAGATCAATTTTAGTTCTTCCTGTGACAAAGTTAGTCTGTAGCAGCAACACTGGCACTACAGGAGTGCTGAGAGTTGGTCTACCAACTTTTTTTGTTGTGTTTTTAAAAATCAGAATATATTATTTTTCACATGAGGCTGAAAGAGGATTCCTGTCTGGGATTTGACAAAAGCAGAATAGATATTTCATATACTATAACTTGAAATGGTTAAAAATACTCCAAAAATGGAAGCACTGATAAATTCAACTTGACTTAACAGGAGTCAGGCTCAGATTTGCAGTTCTGTCACTTACCCAGAAGGTAAAAAGCAGTTTGTAGCCACAAACAGTAGCCACTATCTTATACAAAGTGAGGTCACTCAACGTCTATTAAAGTTGTTTAGACTAGTGTGGACTAAACCCTGCCTAAATTCAAGCATTATGATTCCAGGAGTTATTCAAGGATCATAACAAAACCAGTTGAGGTGCCAGCCCTTTACAAACTGGCAGCAAAGTGTGCAGAGGGGCAGGAATTTTGGCAATTTCCCAGCGCTGTCTCATTTGTGCTTGAAGTACAAACTGAAAAATCTGATTTATTACATTGCAGAACATATAAAAAAACCACATGTGACATTACAGAAACCAACAGAGGCAGGAATTTGGTGAGGTTTGCAGAATTAAAATATTTGCATTCAGTATTGCAGATCTGCCTTTACCTTGAATACACTGAATGTGTCCATCTTCAGTTGTAATTGTAAATGTTTCACCTGGGTTTACCTGTACAAGAATAACCTGTAGAAAACAAAACATAAGAGGAGGTTGGGTTTTTTTTTTAATTTTAGAAACTACCTGAGGGAAAAAGTCCTTCTCCTCCTTATACACACACATTAGATTAAAACAATACAGCTTTGGCAACCTCAGAGAGTAAAAAAGCAAAATGAGAAACACTGGCAGGTAGAATGAAATTTCTTCGCACTGACATAAGATAATTAGTTTTGCATAACCAGTATTCTCCCATTACTACCAGAAGTGCTTCCCTTGATACACATGGAAGTTTCTATTTTCAATATTTTCACACTTTTTTTCTTTTTTTTTTTTACCAAAACAATAAATAACCTAAGATTCACCTTGTTTTCCAAGCTTTGCCTATGAGATTATTTCTGTTTCAGGGCTAAATTGGCAAAAATCAGGATTATACACACCAATAAATGCTCTGCCCAAAACTCAAGACATGTTTTTTCACTGAGAGCACGCTGGTATGTACTTTGAGAATGTATTCTCAGGTAACCTAGTAAAGAATGCAGTCCTTTGGGGTGGAAGGAGGGTAGAAGAGGTGACAAAGCAGGTCCTGCCCAACACCTCTGAAAGATCAGGTTTATTTTCTCACAAATTTGTGTCATCCTGTAACTAAAGAACTATGGCCACCAGTGAGGTCTGGTGGGTCAGTTTGGACATGATGGCATTCACTGTCACACAAATCAGTGTAGACATCCACCTGAATTATTCCTCAGGCAACCTAAAGCATCATTTCTCACCAACCATCACCTCGTTCTACCCCATTCACAGCACAGGCTTCAGCCTGATTGGAAAATACCAGCAGTGTTTCAGTTTTACTGTAACACAACAACTTTACTACAAGAGTGAAGCAGTGAGATTCCACCACATTACACAGGCACAGGTCTAATTCTTCAGTGAAATGAGGGATTTGGTCATGTAAGAACTGCACCGTCAATATTCCAAGGTGAAGGCTAGCAAACAAAGAAGAAAGGTTGATATAAAAATGGAAAGAAAATGTATTTGTAAAACTAGCTATGAAACTCAAAAAGTAAAATCTACTTTCATTAAGTTCTTATAAAATATTTCTACTTTATTCATGGAATGACAATTATAGCCAGTAGATGGGACTGGCCATCAGGTCTTCAGAAGAGGTTTCAATTAACTGAAGTTCCCATAAACAGTTCAGGAAACTATTAACTGAACTCAGGGAGAAGGATCAGAAGTAAATGGTGTAATCACAGGGCTGCAGAGCAGTTCAGAGACTGGAATTTCAGGAATGCACGGGGCCATGTCTTAAGAGGAATGACTCACTATAATTAATGAAGCGAATGCATTTCCATCTACCTTCCACCAAGGAAAATTTCCAGGAAGCTTGTGTGTGTCTAACGAGTCAAACTAAACCCAGCCAGACAACAGCCTAGTGCCAGGGGTCACCGTCACACCGAAACCTTCAGGTGTCCCACACAAGCATTTCAGAACCAGTGGGATCGAGCTATTTCAAAGCCCTGGTCAGTGTTTTGCTTTTATCCCTTATTCACAAATTTTCCATCACTGAAGATTTTGAAAACACGAAACCCTTCCAGAAAACTTCCAACTGAGACTTTATGGGAAATGAAACTAATGAACTCGGAGCCGCATCTGACTGAAGCAACTGGCCAAACAGCCCAAGATTTATTTCTGGGAATGAAACCACTGCACAACACTCCATAATCAGCCAACCTCCTGCATCACTGGCAGCAAAATAATTAAAAATCATCTGCATTAATAAAACTTCTAAGCTAATACCCTACTTAAAAGCAAACTTTCCAATGTGAGACTGTAGCTCAGAAGCTTCCCTTCTCTAGAGAAAGGTACCACCAACGAGCAGCACAACAAAGTGTCTTTCTCAGGTAACTGAGGGATGGAAACAAGATGTTTATATACAGAGACGTTGTTTATATATAGACATGCAAGAATGACAAATGTTGGCACATTCCACCACATTCCTGGTCCCATGAAGACTTTCACTAGACAAACTTACTAGTCATTTCCAATATAATTCAATTAGAAACCTTGGAAAATATTACTGTTCAGTCTGCCCTTCAAATGCCATTTTCCCATGCATTTTCAAGATTTAACTATTTTGTTTTTATCCTCACTTGATTGCAAACAATCTCCACTGGGGATCCAAAAATTCCAACCACTGTCACCTTCTTTTTGGATCATTTAGTGTAAGACACACTAGCATTCTTCTACACACTGATCTATCCCAAGACACACTACACAAACACAGCTACGGAGATGGGCTCCAATTAGACCTACTTGATCTCTTTTCCTTGTGTAACGTGAAACAGCAGCTACTGAATAACCTCACAGCTGCTCAGGGTCTAAAATTTCCCGTTGCTAATGCTGGAACTTCAGAACTAGCTTGGAGACTCTATAGTTTTACTTATTTCAAAACATAGTCACTGCATTTTACCTCCCCAGTTTGAAGAAACAAAGCAGAGTCTGGGTTTTTTTAAATAAAGGCTATTTTCACAAGCAATACCATGATCCTTCCCCACCTGTAACAATTACAAAGCAAAGGATACTTCACATAAAACTTTTTAGTGTTTACAGTCTATCAGACTATAAATTTGTGATTCTTTTGTACACCCTATTTTCCACTGTATGTTTAAATATGCCAAGGTCTTCACTGTTACCCTTCACAATCACTTCCTACCACAGTTATCCTGCAGAAAAGTTCATGCAACTTTTCTTCTGGGATTAATTCCTAGTTCAATTGCTGTCTGATAACTGGTGTTATAAACCAATCAGGCTAAAGCAACAGGTAATTTTGTCCCCTGCTTCAACAAAATGATTATTTAACTCCAGGAACATAAACCCATCAAATTTATGTTTCATTATCACAGGATCCTACAACAGCCCAGGTTGGAAGGGACCTTGAGAGATTATCTGGTCCAATCTATTGTGTGAAAGGGAGTCAGTTAATATTATCCAGCCCCCTGTCCCACCACAGTCACCCAAAGAGACATTGAGCCATTTAAAATAAGCTTTTCCCCTCATTTCAGGATCAGTCACGTTTGAAGTTCTGTAGGGTAGGACAAAGATGCTTCTTAAATTAATAACCAGTGTTAAAATGTCAGGATGCCTGTAATATTTCTGAGTGCACTGGAAGTCTGTCTCCAAATGACAGGATGGTATCTCAGTATTTGTCATATAAGGCACTCAGCTCCTACTGCCAAACACTGAATTCACTTCAAGTTCACTGACAACTTACACAAACTTGTGCTTCAAAATAATTTTGCTTTCACTTTGGTACTTCTAATCATACTTCTGAAGGGTTGTGTCAAATAAAATTCTAATGTTTCAACTAAATATACTCAGGTTTCACCAGTGCACTGTAATTATTAATGAAGATACTTAATATCAGGAAGACAAGGTCTTTCCTCTGTTCTACATTTCCCTGCAATAGGCTTCTCGGTTTAGAGCACTGCAGCCACCTGCTAATCTTTACTGATTGTTTTGTGAGCTTTAAGAAGAGTTTTCAAAACCGTAGCACTTTATTAAATCCATATATTCTTCCTTCTATTCTTTGATTTTGTAGTTTAATTTTAAAGTGCTTACATGCATGGAACAATCATTTCTTTTAATCTGCAAGCTTTTCACATTTCCACTATATTAACATGGAATGCTTTTCTTCCTTTTCCTGATGGGTATCAGCGCTGAGAAGCTCTTCCAACTTTGCGAACCAGTACTGCAGTTGCTTTATTCCAAGCCTAGTTTTTCCATTTATTTTCAAATATGTTTGAACGTCAACCTCCTGCTGGCACAGTATGGCATGAGTTGTAGGAAAACATGATGGATTTACTCACCTGTTGTATGCTGTCCCCATTAACCATATGAGGTAGAAGTGGCACTTCATTCAATATCGGGGTAGCTTCCAGTGGAGGCGGCTGGTCGGCCATCATGTCTGAAAACCATTCATTGACAACCTCTCACATTAACCACCTGCTAAAACAAAAAGAGAATGTCAATATTAGATGCATCTCTCCTCCTCCCCCTACTAATTCTCCACTTTGTTTGCAAAACTGGGTACCAATGTTTCAGAAGAAAATACAGCCGGGCCTTCAGGACATTGCTTTGGTGGTTTTCTTCTTCTCCACAAAACAAATACTTGCACTATGATGTTATCTGAATCCTTTAATGACAACAATTCCAGAATATTTGAAAACTTCAACACTCCACAACTCTCCCCTAAAGATTTTCAGCCAAACTGACTTTAACTGGAGACAAAAGTTACTCTAAAACATTCACTTCCAGCTTCATTGAACGTTGAAAAACTCGTGCAAACTGACAGTCTTAAAAAAGCACAGAGGGAGATCCCAAGTCACATACCCAAGCTCTTCACGATGGAGCACATCCAAGTAGTCTAATATATGAACCTACTTTAAATTTTTAAGTACTGCATTTAAGGAATACATAGCCTTCTTCCAAACAAATGCTCTTTAAATACATACCATGCACATTCAACTCGACACGCCAAGAGTGATAAAATCCATAAGTGATGCAATTACACAGTAGCAAAATTCACACTTTATTCCTGGATTTGTAGTTACAATTTTTAAGTTGCTTGTATTACAGAACCTAATTTTTAGGCCAGATAATTCACATATTAAATGTACATTTTAGTCTGTGTAATCATCAACACCCAACCTAGCCCCCAAACCATACAATTTCTCCAATGTCATCGATCCAGAAGTCAGACATGTTGAAAACAAGACTTAAGGCAACACAAGAGATTAAAATAGTTAAAATAAATCAAATACAACCCAAATGTTAGTGAATTTTCAGTGTTTGGTTAATTCAGCATCCGTAAAAAGCACAAGAGAACAGGATGCAGGAAATGCTGACATTTCCTTCTCCCTTCCCATCACCTCCTATAAACCCAGAGGGAAGACACAACACGGGTTAGGACAGGCTAATTCATTGAATTAAAAATCAAAATCAAAACAAAACCCATTTATTTTCCCCAAATCTGTGCATGAACCAAGTCAGTCTCTACACAACTGCCAAATCCTTGTTCAGTTCTCTATAATCAGTATGGAAATTACAGTGTCTGGGGGCAGGAGGGAAGAGAAAAAAAAAAAAAGAGGAAAAAAAAAAAAGGAAAACTGATTGATTCTGTATTTGTAGGACTGAATCTTCAGCACATCAGTGACAGTGGGAGAAATATGATGGCCTGAATGTTGTAATTTCTTCTGGTGTTAGTTCATTTTGTTCAGAAAGCATCTGTAATAAAGCTGAGATCACACAGATTTCTCCTGCAATTCCAATACAAGGTGAAGAGGCTGGTAATGTCCATTGCTTGCAAAACCATCTCAAAATCAGGGATACAATCACACAGCCACAAAAGACAACACAACAAGATACCCCAAACTGCCAAAGAAACCAGCTGTTCTCTGGGTCTGCCCCAGTAACGATTTGAATAGACAAATACGACTGTCCAGGTGCAAGGATGAGACCAAATCTCTCAAGTTTATACTTAACTAAGCATGCTATTTATTCCCTGAATAAAACAAGCTTCCACCCTATTTGTCAGATTTCCTTCTGCCAAGGAAACAACCTCATCTGATGTACGTATATAACTATTTCACTTCAAAATACCTGTGTGGCAACACCACCAGTCAAGTATGTTAAAATTAAGGCAGAAGTTTCCTTTCTCACTTTTAGAGGTTACGTCTAAGCTGTTTTAACAATTCAGTATACACAGGCAGATTGAAAATACTTTATTTTATAGCGGTGTACAATCCCAATTTCTTTCATCTAAGAACCTCAAAATCGAAAGAAATTAGCATTTAACATAAAGGGGAAAACCCTTTATCAAAACCCACCTACATCTGCATTCAAATGTTCAACTCACCAAAACAACCAGCTGTAGAAAACCCATGTTCTGAAACAAGTTTCAATACCACCTCCAATTTTAAATAAATATTCAAATTTCCTACCCTAATCTCCTACCTTGGCTGGATATAACTCTCCGAGGTTTTCTCTATGTTAGTGAGCAGCAGAGTGTAGTTAGTACAAATTGCAGAGCAGAGCATCCACGTGGTTATTAGATTCCTTAATTTATTGCCTGATGACACAGGTAGTATTTACATTTACACCTACACACACGTTCTACTTGCTTAGTGCCCTAACTTCACGCTTTTCAGGGGAAGAATGTAATACTTGAGAGTATTAGGAAAGAAACGGGTTTTATACAGTCAATGACAACATCCAAAAATAGCAAATATGATTTCAAGTTTTAGTAGCAATCTCCACACAGAGAAAATGGAAGTACTAGCACAAATGAAACCATTTTAGCAACTTTTGTGGCAGTTTCACTTGAGTCAGAACATGAATACTTCACTCTACAGCTGGGCTCAGGCAGCTGCAAGGGGCAGAACACCAATGATAAAGAGGAACATCCCACTGCACACTGATGGACTTTGAAAAAAAACCACAAAAAACAGGGTTCTTTTGCCTTTAGAGCACAGCTTCATCCTTTGAAAACAGTGGGAAGAGAGCAGGCAGAAGACACCGCTGGCTCTCAAAGGTACCACCTCTGCTGGTAAATGAGCACAGAGCTCAACCCCCTCTACGGTTTAACAGGTAAAAGTTTAGGGAAAGAAAGCGCTCCCACGGAACATGGTATCAAAGGTTTTGCCTCCAAAAAGTCTCCTTTTCATTCGAGGAAGTAATGGTATTTGGGTAAATAAAAAGAGAATTCCTGAAAAGTTATTACATACTCAGCACAATTTCCTGAAAAACGGAACAATGAAATTGAGATCTATCTTGAAAAGCCATTACCCACACCCTCCTGCTGCTGCTCCTGGAGCAGGGAATCCAGCCCCACGTCCTCCAGCTCAGCCCCATCACTCACCCCCAAAGACAACTATGGGGTGGGCAGAGAGGAGATCTGAGGATCCCAAACCCACCTCTTCCCATGGTCTGAGTCCTGCTAAATCCCTCAAATGCTGTCACTGATGCTGGGCACCCTCGGTTTTACTCCAAAGTCAGCTCTGATGAGCAAATCCAAATGACCCACTTAAATGGAAAACTGCATCAAAAAGCTTCTCAGGTCCCTGAAGACTACCATGTACACCTATAAATCCTTAAAGAGGAAGCAATCAGCTTTTTTCAGTGGTGCCCAATGACAGGACAAGAGGTAACATGCCCAAACTTGAACGTAGGAAGTTCCATCTAAACACAAGGAGGAACTTCTTCACTCTGAGGGTGGCAGAGCCCTGGAAGAGGCTGCCCAGAGAGGGGGTGGGGTCTCCATCTCTGGAGACATTCAAACCCCACCTGGACACATTCCTGTGCAACCTGCTCTGGGTGGACCTGCTCTGGCAGGGGGTTGGACTAGATGATCTCCAGAGGTCCCTTCCAACACCATATTATCCTATGTCTTTGTGATATGCTTGGTAACAGAGGCTCAGGCTGCTATTTTCCATGGTCTGTTCTTTGCATCTAGGCATTTTATCACTACTATCCAAGCAGACAGGGAAAGAGAAGAAAAATTGCATTTGCACGAAGAGTTGATAGGCTGCACTGACACTAAAGATGAGAGAATACACAAAATTTTAAACCCTAGACTAAAAATAACCAAGAAAAATCCCATCTGCAAACATTAGACAAGGCAAATTTGGTGTTGCCGGAGTTGCAAAGGAACATACTAAGAATTAGTGAATCATTATGTATGAATCAAGAGCAGAATTCATAGAGGTATCTTCTAAAGCTCTGTTACTACACACTGGAGATGTTTAAGTCAGTATGGAATTAAATAAATTAATTTTTAGAAAGGTTACATTTTGCAAGGCTACTTCTGGCCTGATTCATTTCTTTACAGTGGTTTCTATTAGACATCAGCTAAAGGTCATTCCCAAAGCTCATCTGAGCTGAAGGATGAACTCAGCCCATACAGCATGATAGCCATCAAAAAATAAAAGGAAATTAAAAAATACTGGCACCAAGAATCTCAGAAACAAACCTTCTAAAGCACAGTTATAGCAAAGGTGAAAGAAGCAGTAGTGGGTATTGCATTTCTAAGTTCACCAAAATCCACACTGGAAATAGTTCCAGCTACTGCTTTCACAGATTATTTGTTCAAGAAAAACTGGAATATTTTGTCATTTATTTTACAAGATAAAAAATCAAAACTATTTTAAAGCAAATAAAACCAGCTCATATTTTAAAAATGTCCAGTAAGAAATGTTCCTGAGTAATTCAACACTGTGCTAACGTAATATGGTTAATCATGGTAACCATATTAAATAAATAATCATAAAAAGGCAGTATTTTCCACTGACAGTCTCACACTACAAAGGCTTCTAAGAAAAACAGAAAATCTTAATGACTAGCCTCCCAGAAAACAATTACAGTACACAGCGGCTGTGCCTGACCTCACTTCCTGACATAGTAAAAACGCCGAGGCTCTGGAAGACTGAAACATTGGCCTTCCCTTTTTTCCAGCCCAAATTCTTCCCCGACCAGAGCTGCAGTCACCCTGGCCCCCGTCCAGCTCCCGAGGATCCGCACTGAACTCAGTGTTCATTGATTCAGGCTTGGCTCCCCGACTGAAGTCAGCGCCTCGGCCCAGAAAGCTGGGGGTCTGATTTACATACAAACGAGCTATTATGCTCCCGGGACGGAGGGAGCTAATTGAGGTTTAGATGATATTAGATCAGCACACCTTGAGTCTGGAAAACATCACGGATTCTCACGAGGCATTTGGAAATTAGGATCTGAAGCGGCACAAAATCATTTCAGTCCAAAGCAAAATAAATATGTAATTCTAGTACTTGGGGTAGTTACTAATAAATATTTACCAAACCCACTGGAAACACTGGTTCCTCCTTTAAAGGACCTCCTTTAGCCATTGGCCAACGTGCAGCGTGGGATGAGGTGTCACATTCACCTCACAGTCACTTCCACTGGGATGTCACTTGGAAATTATAACAGTACTATCTCTAAGAAAAAGTTAGGAGCAGAAGAATTTTCCCAGTGTAAACACATCACTTCTGTTTTATCAATAACTTTGGAGCAGTCACCGATAAACGCCAACACCACAACAACAATTTTACAGACATGGTTTCCCTTCAGGCAGTAACAATAAATTTGCAGTCACTTAAGTGCAGAGCATGAAAAACAAAGAAAAAGGTTTGCATTCATTAAATGTCTTTAGAATACCATACAAAATAAGAAAAAATCATATATTGAAAAGTTACTTTTGCACTGGAATGATATCCTTTAATTATATTAATAGAATATGAGATGATCTATGGTGCAAATGGGTAGCAGTATTATGCATTTAGCAAAGCTTTAGGTATTCTTTTAACTCCTAATAAGCATTTCCCTTGATTATTAAAAAAAAATATCTCTCCAGAAAGCCATGATATGCAAACTAAATAGGAGGGGAACACTGTAGATAGAAATTAATCAGTTTCATTCCACTGTCCAGAGAAGAAGCTGAACAGATTTCATTACAGTAAGTGCTGGAGAAAGTTCCTATTCCAAAGAGCTTCTTACTTAAATGAAGACTTTTTTTTTTTTTTTTTCAAATTTAAATACAGTCTGCTTGAGTGAGAGAGAACAATGTGTCCAGGAGCAAAGAGGAAGTCTGATGGAGAGCTAGAAATTTATCTCAGGCTTCCTGATTTCTAGGTTCAGCGCCTTATGCAACCTTCCAGCCGGATCACAAGTTTACATTTATTACAGGAAGTAAACCACTCCAATATTGCTACTTACTGCATAAAAACCTAAAGCTTTAATTATAGCTTTTTATATTAATAGAATTACTAATTTTCTATCGATATCCACTATACTTTTCTATATTTTATTTATTTATTTTCTCTAAGTGGGGAAAAAAAAACCAGTCTTATCGCAAACAACATACTTGGTTGGAAAAAAGCACCATCTAGGACTGGAGCTGCGGACACACACATGTATGAAACTCATGGATTCTTAAACACGGAGACACTGCCATACCTTAAACTCCAGAAGATCTCTTTCAAACTGAGACTTCCAAGTATTTTAAACACACTCTAACCTGTCAATTGAATTCCGCATCGGCCATCGCCAAAGGTTGTCAAAAAGAACCACAGCAGACCCAAACAAAAGTCATCCCCAACCTCAGGCTAAGAAATAACCTTGTCAAAAAGATTAAACCTTATTTAGGAATTCTAAAAAACCCTCATGCCTCCAGATTGGAATTTTATGCCCCACGCAATTTTGAGGTAGGAAACATTTTTTGGGGGAAAAAAGAAAAAAAAGAAGGTGCAAGCTACCCTCTCCCACCCAAGTTTTTCAAATAAACAATATTTACAAGGTGTTTAAGATATCATCCCAATCCTAAAATAGTTCTCTTCTGCCACCGGACCACACATGAGACGTTCTAGGTGGACCGGTTTACTTTTAGCAAGATTAAGGAAGGGAATGAGAGACTTAACAGAATCAGACTTAATAGAAGGCTCAGTTACAGCTTTAGTTCTGAAGAGACCACCATCACTCCCTAACAGTCAGCTGTTCAAAACTAAATGTATGTTTTGATTAAAATGTTGGAAATAATTTATAATGACACCCACGTGAATTTGTCTGCACCACCTCGAATGAAGCTTGGCTTCCGGCCATGAAGGGTGTCACGACTTTGACACTGAAAATGTTCTTCACAACTTACCCAACAAATGTGCTCAGTCAAAACATTTTTTAATATCTACAGCTGTGAAAAGCCCAATGTCATTTTGACCCAGGAATTGCTAAGACCTCGCAATTTTGACCTAGGTAAGGTCCATGACCTACTTAAAACAAAAACACTCAACACAAGGCCCACCCCTACTCCATGGTACAAGTTTCCCACATTCTGCACCAAGAAACTTTGAAAATCTTTTCCCCTTTTGAAATCTGAAAAAGCAACAATTCCAAAAGATTTCTCTGTGTTTTCCAAGAAGTTTAATTGTTACTCAATGCTTATTCTGAAGTGACTACAAGCCGTTTATTGTAGTTGGGATAGTCCTTCTGTGCTCATAAAGACCCCCCTGGTACCAAACACACCAGGTCAGCCACTAAAGGGAGCTCCAGTAACTTCCAAAAAGCTGCAGAGCCACAGGTAGCTCCTATGGCCACCAACAAGAATGACCCATGCTGGGGGACGTGTAAGGTGTAGGAGAACAGTGGCTAAAAAAACAACTAGCAAATTAGACAAGGACATCTTTTTTCCTAAAGAAAATGAAATTAATGCTCATCTCTCAAGGCACTGTGAGAGTTTCCACAGAAACTCTCCTTGAAGGAGAAGCATGATTGAGATGGAAACCCCTCATATCAATCCCACCAAAAAAACCCCACCCAAAAAACCAGAGAAACAGCAGATGCAATATCCTAAGACACATGGGAACTCTGACAAAAGTGATAATATCAACTTTCACCCTCCCTTACCAATCTGGATCAGGTTCCTGATGCGACCGTGCCAGGAAAGCAATAAAAAAATTGCTCCACTCCACCCTCAAACAGAAACTACACCAGGAACCACCCAGAGCACTTCAGAATTACTTTCTAGCTTGAAACTACATCCCGTAACATTTGAGAGCTCTACTCCAGAGACAAAAAGGCCAAACACGTAATCTGAAGGGTATTGCTCATCCCAGAGAGTTACACACCTTTTCCCAGCGACTACAGAGCTTCTTGCTGTCCTTATCCAGAGAAACTCCACCGTTAAGTCTTGTGAGCTGGGAAGAGAGGATCTGTCAATACCCAGAGCTCATTAGATTTGGCCTGATCCCAGCTGTTATGACCAATGAGCATATTGTTAATATTACAGCCAGGTCTGTCCTCTTAATTATTCGTTTATGAGGCCTGTAAAGTTTGCATTAACAGCTGCTATAAGGCAAACATCACATTACGTTTAGATAAATATTTTCCTTTATTGTTTCAGTTATTTTACCTCTTTACTCTTATTGCCAGAAAAGCAGACTCACATCCTCAGCGCTTCTGCGCTGCCTCCTAAGTGACCAGCCCCATAAAACGAAACCTGGTAGCTCCAGCAAGGTCCCATTCCTGCTTCTAGAAGCATTTAAAAGAACTAACTGCCTCAAAGGACTGAGCTCCTTGAAGTGTTTCACTCCATTTCAACTTTTAAAGAAAGGTCTTTTCCAGCTGTATCGATGTTGTAAAGAAAAAATAATTAATTAAATGCAAAACTGACTGCTTCTTTCCACCAGCCAGGAAGACGACACGTTCTGGCACAAGCTAAGTGTTTTAACATCCTAAAGCTACAGAAAGCATGACATTTTCAAGCTTCTATGAAAAAGCTTTTAATACATGCAATGTAACAACCTATTTATTTTACATATGATTTTTTAAATGTGAAACTGAATTGCAAGGCATTGCTCTGATTGTTCAGGCCTAGAAGGAAACCAGTTTATTCACACATTAACAACATACTACTAAAATTCTCTACCTAAACGTCTATCTAAATCATTTAGAAGTTGGGAGGTAACGTACACCATGGTTTATTGTAAAGCAAATCCAAAAAGAAGGTCTGACCAGAGTCACAAGAAGCAGAGCGCATCGTTGTAACAAACAAAAAAACTGATAAAAAACAAGGAAGGAAAAATCCTACAAAGAATAAAAGCAGCGACAGTGCCCTCGCAGGACTCTTGGTGCAGTCCTAACACTAACAGTGGTAAAGAACAGCTGGAAAGCCAATACAGTGTTTATTTGCAAATAAAAGACAACCCTACACTTGAAGAGCACAAGCCTTTCCATGTATCTGAAAATACACCTTGGTGATAATGCAGTAACGGCCACAGAGATACCATCACTGCCCGGCCAAGAGGCAGCTGGAGTTTACACCTTTAAGTAACTACAGATCTGAACAGATGAAGCAAAATGTTTAAAAGCCTGCCAAGATTTACAAGATGAGAACTGCAAGTTTCTACAGGGAGCTGCACGTGCTCCAAGATTCTGAAATTCAGGTTAAAGTCTCTGGATAACTAAGTACAGTTTTTCCCCGTGGGAGAAATTTGGTCTTAAAAGCGGAATGTAAAATTGAAACCGTTTTACGATACTTTTTCCACTCCAAAGAATAAAGTTCTGCCCATTATTTTACCAACCTCCTCCAATTCCAGAGGAAAAAGTTTGAAGAATGGAAACAATCCAAAGAAATGGTAATTCTATGTGCAGACAACCCCACTGCAACCGAAGCGTGCGTATTCCATAGCACCTTTTTCATCTGAGTTTCCTCCCTACAGCAAGGAATACCTCATTCACAGCAAGAAATAACTACCTAAGTAGTTTTAAAAGCTTTTCTTATAATATTCAAGTAAGAGCAGGGTTTAAGTGCACTCCAAACTTGGCTGGTGTCTGCTTTGTCCCAAGTAATGGATTTCCAGACAGCTGATGTGCCACACTGTGTTGTGCAGACCTGGACATCAGCTCGCTGAGCCAGTGAAACCTCCCGGGATTACACCAGGGAAGCACCAAAATTCAGAAGTTTTTAATGTCAGAGCTGTTGGAACAGGTCCAGNATTCTAATACCTGTCCTAAATTAACAAAGAAAGCATTACGGGATGGCAGACATGAGCACTAAGTTGGTACAGTTGCTGTCACATAAACAAGACCCGAACCACAAGTTATTTCCCAAACGCTTGCATCCTGTCTGTAACAAGACTTTATTTTTTATTTTAAACTCAACTCTAAGAGAGAGAGCAATCTTCTAGATTATTAAAAACAAGTCACAATGCTATTTCCAGGAAAGGCTCCCTACCACAAGACTGGTTGGAGCCATCAGTTGTTGTCTAATAAAGGGAACAGAAGTAATATCAGGACTCCGTAAGATAAATATAAGAAAGATTTGAATTCAGGTAAGAAAAGCAAAGGCTGCTTTTTCCACCAGCTCTGATTCCATCCCCTCCTGTGAATCAGAAGTGGGCTGGATGTATCCTCTCAATGTATTGATACAAACAAGTTTTTTAATTTAATAACTCCTTTACAAAACAGGAAGCCAAAAAGCAAGCACAAAAATAGAGCGAAAGCAAAGAATTTCTTCGATTTGTAAGAGATTATGCAAATCAAGCACAGAAGAATTATTGGGATACGCAAACTGAAGATTGCTTTCCTTGCATGACGTGAAAGAGGTTCAGGCTGACATGCTTTAGCCACACAGTAGATCAAATTAATCTAGTTAAAACAGGTTACACTTAAACCTGGGGCTAAAACACACCAATAAATTACAGGAATTCCCACATCTGAGCAGTCTCATGGTAACAGACTTGCATTTTTACTTGCATTTATCATACACACGAGGTTTAAGCAAACACACTTCGTCCAGCACTTGTGACAGGTCAGGAACACGCATATAACCCTTGCCACTGATTTACCAGGTTCAGCTGATGCGTGGTAACACACTAAGATAATTTGCTTCTACATCTGAACTATAAATATTTATTGGTAAATGAGTTGACCTGCGACAAGTTTGGGGATGTATTCACACCTTAATGTAAAAGCATGAGTGTAAATTAGCATAGTTCTGAAGAAGTCAATGATGACCATTTATATATATACACTTTTATAAAGGTTCTATGCTACAAAATCCAGGTATTAAAGGGCAGAATGTGTTTACAAGACACAGAAAAGTTTACAGAATATCTTCCAAAACTGAGTAATTCTTCTAAATAATTAATCACCTGTGATCTTTGTAAATGGAAAAAAATACACATATTGTAAGCAAATCAAACCTTCTGATGAAAACAGTCATCCTGCTCAATACTAACATGTACAATCTCACAAACAGGACAAAAGCTACTTACACCCATGCAAATATTAAAGGCTGCCTTTATTCCCCTCAAGCAAAAGTATATGATGAACCCACTGAAGTTACACGTTAATAGAGACCAGTAATTTGGAACACTTTAATACTCCACAAAGCAGAACTGAAAGCAACCATCTCCCTTGAGATACCAATGTTGAAGGTATTTAATAAAGGGCATTAAACAGCAGGTAAACATTTTTCATCCAAATTTATAACCTCACATTTAACACAGTTAAGTGATCTTCCTCCCAAAATACCTACTCAGCTCAGCAGATTACAACATGGTTACCATTTCTTCTTCTTTGTATCTTATAAAATTCCACCTGCTGACTGATCTTTTGCTCACAGGACACTTTCAACTTTTCTCCCCAAAGACCTGTTTTCTACTTCCTTAAATAGTTTCACATCCCATTCTATTCTACACCAATTAGCTACCATTTGGTTCTTTACTTGATTTCTTTTATTGCATGAGACACTGGTGAACCAAACATGAAATAGCTTGGAAAAATGGGTTAAAATGCTATTTACGAAGTGTATTACACTTCAATTTTGGCACACAGTCGTTAACATGAAAACTAATTCTTCACTAGAGGGGACACAACCTCAGCAAAAATACAGCCCCATCCTAGAAAAACTACAATCTGCTTGGAATGCCTTTTAATTCACTGAACAGTACATTAGCTGTGATGTTGCACAAAAATGCATTTTTATCCTCTAACACGGATGCTTTCCCCAATGTAGGAGTCGTGCTAGGCTGAAGAACACACTGCTGCGAGCTGTATGCGGCCAACACCACACACAGTGATCAAAAACTGTTAATTAGTGCCCATTATCAATGGATGCCCATTTTAAGCAGTATTAACAACTGCTGTCTTCTAGTCCACAGAGATCATGAAACATTAATTCAAACATATGTACTTGAAAGACCAGGCACCCACCAATTCAACAGGTGGTTCTAAACATCAATATTCTCCTCAGAAAAAGCTTGATGATTGACTTCAGGAGATAATCACGTCAACCCTCCAAAAGATGAAACAACAACTTTACATCTTTACATCAGAAAGGCCGTTTCTGATTTACAAATACTTTATAATGCATCTGCTTATTCCCCTGTAAAACACACTGTTCTAGCCAACAGCTTCTATAACTTGTCTTTATTTTGGCTACTGGTATTTTTAAGAATGCAGTTGCCATGGTTTTGTAAGGGTCCTGCAGTATTGTACGTTAGAAGGTAATTCACAGGAATCTTCATTAAAAAGAGAAAAAAGAAATTTGGGCAATTCTTGCTCTCACAAGTGCCATACTGAGGGCAATTTTTCTGATAGATTTTTTTCCTGTTGGTTTTTTTTCCCCCCAGTTTTCAGGCAGGTCAGTTCCATGATCTGATCAATTCCATGACTGAGAAGCTCAATTCCATGAGCTCCAACCAAAAAAAAAAACAAACAAAAAAAGGCACCTGAGTAAGGCCACCTAGTCAGGCACTGATCAGAATGCTACCACCCACTTGAGCTGTTTTCTACACAGGAAATGCATTTCACTAAAAACAGAATTGACTTTCTTTATCCAAGGCCAATTATGCAAGTCTCAGACAAAACTTCCAGCTAAGCGGGTGGGGGGAAGAGAGAGAGAAAGAAAGCAATGTGAAAACAAAGATAAGGTTGCTGCCTTATAAAATCAATAACGTTTATGTGGAAATACCAAACTCCTTCTTACCTCAACAACTCTATCACTTCTCCCTTCCCTAATTCATTTTTTCCATTTGATAATAAGTTATCCAAAAACTTCTTCCACGGAGGGTGGGGTAGGGGGAAAAGAGTTCTAAGTTTAGAAGTTCTGTCAAATATTTTTATATTATTTCACTTCATAGCGTTACTTAGAGACTTAACAAGAAAAAAACAAACAAACAACACATCATAAAACCTGGGAGAATAGTTCAGTTATGTCTCATTACCGTTGACACTCTCCTGACTTGAATTTCCTCCTGTTGACAAGTGTTACACAGTCAGCGCCGGCTGCAGTAGGAGCAACGTGCTGCCCTGTCCCTCAGTCTTCCTTCTGCAGGTAACAAAAAAAGAGATTTGGTTTTTAGTGAGCTGGCAAGCCTGAAGTTTTAAGGAAAAAAAAAAAAGAAAAAGGGGGTGTGTGTTTTCAGGAAACAACCTACATTCAATAAAACAGCAAAAGACATCAGAGAACAGCCAATGATTAACTCCACCAGGGCCAGCAAATAAAACTCAAGGAAGACTCCTCTGGGAAAGAACCAGAAGACCTTAGGCAGCCTTCTTGTGTTCCTTCCGTGTGTACAGAATGCAAAACCTGACAACTGTGTAAACACTGAACATACGTAGAAAGCTGTAGTGGCCAAAGACACGCCACCACTTAAGCTATGAACTAATTAGCAAAAAAGGTAACTTGAACACTATGAAGATGGTTCTTGCATAACGCGTGTTCTGCAGCGATTAAGTGTATTTTCTTAGTTATCTACTCATTGCTCTATTCCTCTATGTGAAAATAATGAGGAAAAAAATACCTATTTCCAAAAAGTATGTGAATTTATCAAATATAAATTATCACAAACATAATTATCCTCTGATAGGGGACATAAAAATACATATTCTTACAATCTGGAAAATACAATCAGTTAACTGTTAAGTGGGCAGCACAGCTTTATTCTAGAAACTGTTCCACTAAAGATCCTCCACCAGAAGGTAACGAAGAGCTTCAGTAGCCCCTGAAGCCACTCAAGATGTTGCACTTAACCTAAAAATCATACTCTTTCTCAAGCTACTAGATGCTCGGTCTTGACTCTCCAAACCCCATCTTTACAAATATCAGTCTATTCCCCATGTATTTTTTTCCCCTTGAGATAAGGCACAGTCACGTATCTTCTGCAGTTTTCCTGGAACACTGTAAGAAATCCCTGTTCCCGTTGCTCACTGAGGTAGTTTACAGCCTAAACTGGCAAACTTTGCCCCAAGCCAGCCAGCAGAAGCTCAGCGCTTCCTCCAGCAAACACAGCAGACCCATTGTTATCTTTCCCAGAAAGGTGATACTGTCTTGAAGCCGCAGATGTTTCTGAAGTCACAGCCTAATAAATGTTCCTCCTGAACTACCTTTAATAAGCCACTGGCAAAAGAAAGAAAAAAAAAAACCAAAAAAAACCAACAAAGTGTCAGGGCCTGATGCTGGAAAAGTGAATCTTGAGCAAACGGAGGCATTTTCCACATCAATCAAGATACTGGGAACAATGGCAGATTTACATTAAGATTGAAACGGACTGAGGGCTCCAAGCCAGTGGTCTGTCTTTGCTGGTCAATACACAGAACGGATTGTGTTAGCACCACTGAAAGAATAAATTATCGCTGCTTTTACAATAAGCTCTTCAAGAATGCAATAAAGAGTTCAGTGTGTGCTCCTCACTCAGGAATCCAAAACTTTTCAGTTAAGGTCTGGCTTGCAGCAAAGATAACAGCTGAAAACTAACCATCTTGACCTTGGTAAAGCTTCATGACAACTTGCTAAAAACAGGTGAAAAAAAAAAGAAAAGAAAAGAAAAGAAAAAGACGTGGTTATTTCTCTGATATTTGCCAGGCTTGAAATGAGCAACCACAATTTTAAATACCAGTAGCTCAGACCGGATCGTTCTGAGATACAGTAAAATTAGAAGTGAGAAAGGTAGTTTTATTTTTCCCCTAAAGTCTCTGGACTGTTGCAGCATTACTAATATTGAGGTTTTCTCATCTGCTTTCAGAGATAAATTTAAAATTCTTCTCTGATTAAGTAAAACTATGACAGGAAATTAAGAAAATATGTAACCAGGGGAGGTATTTGTACAATATTTCATACCAGCTTATGACTTTGATGCAGAATATTGTAAGAAGGCCTTCTCAGTTGTCTATTTTCTTGAAAGTTACAAGCTTACTTCTGCACTTGGACAAGAAGACTTCCAAGGTGGGAAAATATCAATTCATCAAACAGAAGTGCCAGTTTCAGTCTTCCAAGCAAAAAACCTGTACTTTAATTTACCTGAAATTCACCCAAAGGGGTTCCAAACCCCTTTCCCATAATGGGGGTAGAAATGGCTCCATAAATCCATACATAGTTCTGCTCAACATGCTGCATTCTCAGTGGGGGGTCTGCCAAGGCCAAATTCTCCCTCCTGAGCAGAATGTTGGAATTTTTACTGTTTGCACAGTACATATGAATCTTGTTGCCTTTTTTTTTTGTTTTTTAAGGACTCACCAAAACTTTCCTAAAAATAAACATAAAAGATGAAAGATTGTTGGGCACGGGTGTGGCAACCCACACAATCAACATGATGCAAATGCTAGCCTCCAAAAAAACCCAAACAAAAGACAGTTAAAAAGTACTTTATAGAACTTTTATAGTCAACTTTGTTGCAAAGTTGGTTTCAGCACAACATCAAAGAAAGATGCAGTTTGTGATCAGGGGTTGTGGCAGGAAACGCATTTGTGTAGACAAAGTTATCTTTATTCTCTCTGAAGGAGAGCACACCAGGAGTTACTGCTTTAAACTAATTCTAACATCCAATTCCTCAAAACCACTGGCAAGTAAAACACTGTAGTAGTAAAATCAACTACCTCATTTTACAAACAGGAATATGCTACCCTAATAGAACAGGAATGAAAAAGACCTACAACATATATCTGTGCAGATACGGAGCCCAAGCAGTTGAAATTATTCCATTTCACAGTCAAAATGCTGCTTAATTGCAGTTCAGGCCAAGTTTTTCCAAAACTTGCTGCAAGAGTACTGAGCCTACAACCAAGTGTAACAGCTTGCTCCAGGAGATGCTTCAGACGGTCAATACAAGTGCTGTTTATTCACGGACTGTATTAAGAATCACAAACCCAGATCCAGGATACCACTGAACACAAAGTAGACAGCTAGGATCAAATAAATCCAACATTCTGCAAAGCTGAGTTGAAAGCAAAGAACAAATTATTCCCAGACAACAGCAGCATTCCAAAACTTCCAGAGATTTGGAACACAGTAAGGTAAAAAAAGACCTAGAAGAGAGGACAACGTAATAGCTGGCTGTTTTTCAGCATCCATGATTACACACACAGAGCCTTGAGAGAGTCAACATCTTTCCTATTTTACCACCTTATCCTTTTTCACATACAAATTACATAAAACAAGGAAAGGAATGCAAGTGTGGGAAGCAACTCGGGTTTTTGCTTCTTACTCCCAAAGATACAGAACAAAACACAAAGTACTTTCTTTCACGCTGGCTATTAACTCCAAGGTCAATTTATTGGCTTAAAATACAGAGAGGATGCTTCCCTGGTTAAAATGCTAATCTGAGTCTCAGGAAATCTAGATTCAATTCCCTGCCTCACCACATACTTCCTGTGTGACCTTGGGCCATAAATATTTCGGTGCCTCAGTCTTTCCATCTGCGACTGAGATAGTATTTCCCTATCAAACAGAGTGTCATAAATACATCAGAAGAACCCGAGGAATCCTGTTCATCAACGTTACCTGTACCAGCCTAGTGAAAGAACTCATCTGCAGCATCACTGGGTGTCAATATTCACAATCAGGCATCGGGTAAAGCAAGAAAGGCCTGCAAATGCTAAAAACTTTGCTACCACAGGGCAGAAAGGATGTAAAATATTCCAAGAATGGCTAGAAACTGAAACATGATATAACCCCAATTATGAAAATAAAGCAGCTTCACAGAAAACTTCCGTCATTCCAACGAGAAGTCCGAAAAGTGAGTTTTAAAAAGAAGCAAAACTCAGAAACCAGCTGAGACCGAGCTGCTAAAGGAAGCAAATACACCTGCTAGCAGCACATAATTACCCCATTTTCTGAGATTATTGCGATGTGCTGTGCACGAAAAGCCTCAAATAAGGGGGAGCAGAGAGGCTGCGGAGGCTGGGGGGCCACGAATCCCTGGGAAGTCTCCCCCAGACCCTCTGTAGGAAAGCAACCACACGTCGCCGAAGTCAACAGCCTTTTGTAGGAGGCAGTAAATAGGATTGCACTGAAAAGTGGTCGCAGAGGGGTCCCCACCTTTGCTGCTGCTGCCCCAGAGGGGGGACAAAGCAGAATGGGGCGAGGGGAGGGTGGGGGGAGGAAGGGTGAAAGATGGTCACCACCCAAACAGTGGCTGACAGGACTGACCTCCCCCTGCCCCGACCCCAGGAGGAGCTGGGGGAGGTGTCTGGTACTGGAGCCGCTGATCAGCCAAGGGGAACAACTCGAAGGCTACGTGGCATTTGCAG
>VXBW01005340.1:364841-387087 GCA_013400375.1 Thinocorus orbignyianus
TGGGGAGCGCCGCTCTCCCCCGGGCCCCAACCCGCCGCTCTCTCCCTCTCCGTCCCCTCAGAGGGAACGGAGAAGGGGTAGAAGGATCCCAAGGAAGCGATCCTCATCCCGTAGACCCCTCCGGGGCAGCACTAACCGTGCTCGGCGCCTCAGACCCCTTCCTCAGCCCCGGCGCTGCCGACCGCCAACCGACCATTCCGCCATGATGGAATGCGGGCACTGCGCCTGCGCCGCCGCCGGCCGGGGGCGGGCGGGCGCGCCAACCACGGGCCCCGGGCCGGTCTTCGTCTTTCAGCCACCCGCTCCCCGCCAAAAGAGGCGCGGGGGGGCAGCGGGGGAGCCCGCAGGTGGCTGGAAGGGACCCGTCCCGGCGACAACTCCGGGGTTGCGGGTCACCGAAGGGGCAAGTTCTTCAGGGGGACGCGGTTCTTCAGGGCTGAGGTGGCACCGAGTGGAGGCAAAGGTGCCACGGTGGTCAGAGCGGGTGGGTGGGTGATGAGCGCCCACCATGACAGAGGCCTAGGCCTTGCCTCCTGAGGTGGCCACCTGAGGTGGCCACTGTCCTCTGAGGTGGCCTGTGGTCCTTACCGTTCCCAGTCCCTCCATACCCATCACCTGATGGCTGGTGTCCTGCCCGTCACCCGTGTTGCCCACCATCACATACAGCTTTGGCCTGGGGGGTCTGCGGCTTCCACCCTCCATGGTGCCAAAACCAGCACAAATGTGGTGTTTTATCTATTTTATACATTTCGTCTCAACCCTGACTGAGGGGAATTGATGGGTCACCGCCCGTGCGAAGCCTGAACTCTAATTACTCTGCGTAGTAATAAAGCAAGAAGGCAATTAACGTCAACTGTTCCAAGTGGGCAAGGTGAAGAAGACAACAAGATTTTGTTCCTGGCGTGGCCAAACGAGGAGCTGGATTATCCTGAGGAGCATCTCTCTTCCCCACGGCCGCTCTCACCTCTCCTTGGAGCATCCCGAGCCCTGGGGAGCACTGACACCCCCAGCTCCCAAAAAGATGAAGAGCAAGGGGCTAAAGAAGCCCAGCACCAGCTGAAGAGCATCTCTGGTGCATCCATGTCCTCTGCCTTCTCTTCAGCTTATTTCCACTGGACAGTTTGTACCAATACGTTTCCATCAATGTGTTTTGAGCAAGTTTGAGGCAATCAATATATTATTTTTTTTTGTAAAAGTGGTGATTTCAGGGATATTTTGCGCACAGCATGGGAGGCTGCTTCTGTGTAGATGCAGAATAAACGTGACAGCTGTGCTTTTACACAGGCTTGCACATAAAATTGTGGATCACAGCAGTTTGGAAGAAAAAGGTCAAACTCAAACATTTATATGCAAGATATATAATATAGCTTTTAACCAACCTTATAAACTAACCTTTTAAAATCAATATCCATGTGTTTACCCCTGGACTGATCTTAGATACGTTTTTAATGAATATAGGAAATTTTATAATGAATGGAAGAAATTGTTCCTTTATGTCAGATAATTTCTCTCAAGAGACTTGTGGAAGTGGTTGATTTGCCGTGCCGAACAACCCGTGCTAAACAGGGCTAAAATAAATTCCCATCCATCTTTTTAAATAAGCAAGCAGTGTTAAGGAAGGCCGGGGGTGGTGGTGTCTGCTGGATTTCGAGGTGGATAATAACTTACCTTGTTAAATAAACGCTGCAAAAAAACGTTTCAGTGTAACTTTACAAATAATTTTGCTCATTTTGGCCCATAAAATGAGGAATGTGCTCTCTGCAAATTGTTAGCAAATAGTGAAAGAACAGATAAAATCATCCTCAGATTGCGTCTGTGCATTTGGCAGTTGCTGAAATGTTGTCCCTTCCTTCTCTTTTGTTGTAATTGATCATCCAGCTATAACAAGATTTCACTGATGGTTTTGAATTTTGCATTTGTTTTACATTTGTTTTAGGGAGAAAGCAAGCAAATGCTGTCACTATGCTTTAGCATCACTGAAAATGTATGTTTGGTGCAGAGTAACGCTGACGGCGCATGAAAAGATGGCTTTTGCTAGGAGTCTGTTACCATTTTATTCTCTGATCTCTGTTGTCACCCCTATTTATTTAAGCTTCTGAACACATACAAGAAGAGCTCATTGCAACACCCTTTGCAGTCTGAGAAGTGCAATTGGGTAGGTGGATTGATGGCCAATTCTAGGTGGAGAGGGCAGGGGAAGTCTTCTCCTCTTAACAAGATAATTGGCAAAATCTCTATCGTGGTCCCTGCACTGAAATTTCCTCTTCTTTCTATCTCTTCCACAAGTTTTACTGCACACACATGACCACTGCCTGATTCTGGTGCAGAAAAGCAGCAGCTCCCACTTTTGCCCTGTGGAATAACGTGGATCAGCACATTACGTGTTTTATTATGGGTGAAAAGAAATTAACAATTTACTGTGCCAATGAAATACATTGAAATCTTCAGAAAAAGATCCAGAGGAAAAATAAGCTCCTTCTCTGCTTTGAGTTACGTCTTTCTTTTGTCACGAATATTTTGCTATTTATTTCACTAACAATTCTGAAAAGAAATTCCTTAATTCCAGCTCAGATTTAAGGCTTGTGAACACTCCAGAGGAGAAGGGAATAGACAAGTCCAGCTCAGAATTCAGTGGATACGGACCTCCTTTCGGCATTATCGGGCTCTAGGAACAAAAGGTTGGTTAATCATTTCACCTTTGAGAGAATTCCTGGAATCTTCAGCACTCCATCTCAGGAATCTTATAACTCCACAGGCTCTAACTAATCTGCAGTGAAGCGTATCTAGTGCCCCAGGGATTTAGTTTCTGAAGCGAAATATTTGTACTCTAATTTGGGGGAGATCCTCTGGAAGAGACCCGCCAGGATGGGGTGTGGAGACGTGGAACACGTTGCGTGACGTTCCTGTTGGCTGCTGAAGGCAGGGATTCAAGGACTATTTTGACTTCGCAGGCTGGGTATTTATTCATCGCCAGCTAAACCTGAAACGTTATGACTAGTGGTGCTGTGATAGACCTGGGTCTGATTCCCCATCACGAGCACACTCTGTCTGATACCCAGAATAAAGAAGGTCTTCGGGGGTAAATGCTGAGCATTCTTTGCGTCAAAGCCTGTTGGATCTCCCAGCTTTGATTATTACAGGAATTCCTTTGTAGGTAATAGTGCAGTATTTTAGCACTCAGAAAAATCCTTGCCCTCCTTTCATTAAATAATTTTTTTCTTTCTCCCCTTACCACCCCTTAATTTTCCATTCTAAATATACTTTATATCCTAGCAAGGTATTCACTGGTAATCCTGTCTGATGGAAAAGCTTACCAAGTCGTAGCCAGTTGCGAGTGAGACTTAGGATGAAAGATCTAAAAACTGCCCTCATTCCACAAGCTCTGGGGCTCCTTTAAAACCAAAATTGCTTCAAGTACTAGAACTATTCCCACACCGTGGAAAAGAAATGACGGAATGCTTGCTGCCTACATCCTACATTCAGATTGCTATGGGATGACAGTAAGGGAAATTGTATAAATATTTGTATTTATTTTTCTTTTTTTAGCTAAACTGGACTGTTTATGGCCAGTTGGAGAGGCTGAAGGCGCATGGATGCACTGTTCCAGATGGCAAAGCTGCAGAGAGGAAATATTTGGCAGGAGTGGCATCTTAACCAAACCGCCTGGAAAGAAGGTTCTGGTTAGATGGGTCAGAAATTGATGGGTCAGAAATTGCAGAAGAGCGTGGAACAGCTGTAACTGTACTTTGAAAGGACTGTGTGGTGACAGTGGTGATACCAGGTTTCCCACACAAAGGTGGGCAACGCTCATCTGGAGTCACTGGGATAGAAAAAGCAGGATTTTGAGGAAATGATGGCCCAGGCTGTGCTTTCTGTCTAGAGAGGAAAAGGTGAGAGACACACACACCAGTGATACCAGGTTAGGGGGTGGACCCGGGGCTGGGGAAGAAGGGATTAAAAATAGCAGAATATAAAATCAGAGAACATTTGGAGAAAGGAAAAGGAAAGAGAAAAGAACCAGCCGAAATGGGAAGTGGAAATGAGTCAGGAGGGAGGGAGGAGAGCACAAATGGGAAGAAATCGAGGCTTATAAAGAAAGGGCAGTATCTGGCATGGAAAAGGAGAGTTAAGGAGAGTCTGCCTAAACAAAACAATGGCAAGAAGCTGTGCCAAAACCATACTCATTCTTCCATTAGAAAAGTTTGAATTGTAATTTCTAGTTTTTTCTTTGCTAATTCAACAGCTGTAGGTGAGCTAATAAACAAACAAACAAAAAGAAGAAAAGGAAGGGGGAGGAAGAAGTAAAATATTAAGGAAATGGTAAAGAAAATCCCTTTGACAAGAAAGGGGGGGAAAGAGAGGTAAGAGGACTATTACAGTTACACCATATTCCAATCTGAACATGGGCAAGGAGGTTGCTGGAAAGCTTGGATAACAAAAATCCACTGCTTACAGCTGGGCACAGTGAATACCTGGATGCACCAAAACCCCTCCGAAACCATCAACCTGCTTATCATGAGGGTTAGCAGCTGCTCTGGGTTTCTAGTTCCAACCCATAATAAAGAGAGAGGGGGTTTATTCCATACTTGCAGGGCAATGATAATGATGATGATGGTTATTTTCACTTGTGTCTAGCAAAGCCTCCTGTCTCTTGGATTCATTAGGACCTGCCAACAAGGTCTTGGAACACATTTTCTCTGATTATATACAAAATACTGCTGTGTACTCTTTAGGAGGGACCGAGGCAAGGCAACCCGGCAAACAAACTTTTATCAAACAGCACTTTGTTGGAAGCCTCTGTGCTTAGATCCTCAAAAGTAAACAGCGTATCCTGGAGCAGCTTTTTTTCCACCAGTATGTACTGGCTTTGCTCCATCCACCCCAGTGGAATTAGGAGTGTTTTCTCCAGCTGAGGAGCTGGTCCACGGAGAGCAAACCCGGAGAAGTGCAACGGGAAAAGCCTGTAGGGCATCAGGAGCTGGAGTTTCCCTCAGAGGTAGATGAAACTTCTGCACCTACAGGTGCACTCATCCCCATTCCAGGGAATTTACTGCCTGTTTGCCATGGAACCTCAGGAGCAAGTCATCACCAGCAGAAATGATTTGAGGCTAATCAAGGCTATCGAAACAAATAGATGATACAGTCAGAGGCACTGAATTACAGCAGCACTTGGTTCCACACTTTGTGGTGTAGTTTTGTCCACTGTGTCATTAGAATCTGTCTCTGTTTTTAAGTGAAGAAATTAAATCAGACTCAGAGATTTGTTTCTGAGCCCGATGAACATTCCTGGTACTTTCAGTGGGCACAGTGGTTTGTGTTCCAAGTGCAGCTGGTAATCTTACAGCAAAGAAGAGAGGCATCTCATGAAGAAAGCTGACAAATTTTAAGGCCAGGCTGGATGGGGCTTGGAGCAACCTGCTCTAGTGGGAGGTGTCCCTGCACATGGCAGGGGAGTTGGAACTTGATGATCTTTAAGGTCCCTTCCAACTCTAACCATTCTATGATTCTGTGATTCTATGAAATTCTTGTTGCCAGGATGGATTGGCAAAGAAGTTTGGCGGGTGATGGAGATACAGGCAGATGCCACACTTTGCTGCCTGCTCTTCTTTCTCCAAGCAGGATGCCAGAACCCCTCCATGAACCCACCGCTCCAGACCAGCACCTCCTTCCATGTTCTCATGTACAATCCCCCACGAACTCACCGAATGTCATCCCTGGATCCTCAAGGCTGTTGGTACAAAGTCATGCTAAGGGTGCAAAACAAAAGCCCTCCACAACCCCCAGTAAACATACCTGGTGTTTATGGCTGCTGTAAGTGGAGAGGGATGAAGTTTAGAGCCTGGGCAGTTTGCACTTTGCACAGAACATCTGTTTTACGATTCTTTCTCTCAGTTATTATACAGCCCAGGCTGTGTGCAAACACCCCGAGGCTTGACCTAGGGCTGCACCCACGTCTCCCTTCACCCCAGCCTCCAGCTTTGACCAAATTAATCGGAAAAGAGAATTAAAAGCTGGGTTGTTGCTGCAGTCCCTCTACCAGCCCTGGGCACCCACGCCAGGAGCAGGGGCAGCTGAGGGATCACTGCCAGATGATGCCTGTAAATAACGATGGAGGATGCTGGGGAGCACTGAAAAGCAGCATGATGCCTCTGGAGCTCGACACAGGCTGCTGATCAGCTGTGGCAAATTAATTGTACTCTTGCTGCTTTTGAAATAAGGGGCAAAAGTGGCTGGAAGGGCCCCTTCAGAGCCGAGAGAATCCCTGGAGGCTGAAGGTGCTGAGAACTGGGAGCGTTCAGCTGCCTGGTCCTCCTCATCCGAAGGACTCCCTGCTTATAATTGCAGCAGCTCTGACTCTTTGCTGAACCTGGCCCTTGTAATTAAGACATTGATGTCTGCTTTTTGCTGAGCTACAAGAGTTCAGGAGCAAGTGCTATTTGTCAGGGGGCTCATGGTGACCAGTCCCAGTGGCTCTGCAGAGCTTTGGAGAAGCCACTCAGGCTTCTGGCCAAGGGGACCATGGCACCAGCACTTTCCTCATCAGAAAGTCTGGAGTGGGGCTGTTATTGCTGACATCTCTTGGCCCCAGCCTGGATCTGCTGCTCTTCTGTGGCACCACCACGGGAGGAGATAGCTGTGGGACACCTACCTGGTCTCTCCCACACGCCTTCACCACCTTCTGCAAGGTCTTTCTGCTCAGTTCCTCCTGGAGTTATTCAGCAAGGCCCCAGATAGGAATCAAATCTCCTGATTCAGTCTAATTCCAAACACTAGCTGTGTTTATCCATAAATTTATAACTCTTCTCCCAAGCCAAGAAGCCAAAAGAAAAAAAGCAACAAACTAAACAGGCTGAAGAACTCCGTGCTGCAACAGAGCGCTGGGAATGGGCAGGCCCAAGCAGATGCCGGGGGAAGAGCACACAACGTGGCACCAGACCTTTTGCTCCAGGGTGAAACCATCCAGCTGAAGGAGATGGTGGTCTCCTCGCCAGAGGGAGCCCATTCTGACCTCTCTCCCTGGTGTTGCAGCATCCCTAGAGCAGAGGGGAGATATGTCAGGCACTTCAGCTGTGGGAAGGCTCCCAGGGTGAATACAGGGGCAGTTCTTGTGGGCTGGGCTAGATGATCTCCAGAAGTCCCTTCCAACCCCATATCATTCTGTGATTCTTCAGCCAACCTGGTGGCACTGCCAGGAGAGCCAAGTCAGGTCTGCTCGCATGGCCTGACATGAATATAGTCATAGTTCTCAGTAATCAGAGCAGCTGGAGACTCAGAGTTGCTCAAAAAACCCCCATCATTTAAACACGTTGCAACTAGAGGATGCTTGTCCTTGCTCTAGCTCACTGCCAGCTCTTATAAACTCAACTGAAAATGTTTAAAAAGCCATCATCAACATGCTTTACTGTTGCTTTGCATGAAGATAAAATTTGCAAGATGCTGAAGCACCAGGATCTTATGCTTTTTATCCCAAAGGCAAGGGATTTGGAAGGAGCAGGTTCGCTCCCCGGGCTGAGCAGGGCAGGGGCTCGTTTCTTGCTGCATGAAGCTCAGCTGCAAAAGGTCCGTGGAGAGTGAGAGAGAAGCATCGGAGCCAATTTCTGAAGAACAGAGAGGGGAAGGACAAAAAGGAAAGCAAGCAAGCAGAATAAATCTGAATTGTAACAAAATTATAGTCTGTATTGAAATTTCCACATTTGGAATTGATTTTTTACCCATCAGACAAAAGGCCGAGACTTTAGTTGTTGAAATACTGCTCTTTGAGTTGTTGGTTTGTTTTTGTTTTTTTTTCTTAAACTCGTTCTAAATGTCATATCTGAATGAGCTGCAGGTGAACCATCAGCAATAAAAAGCTGATGCAAGCCGAAAACTTTTTCATGTCAAGCATAATGTAATGCTCTTCCCTTTCTTTGCCTATTTTCCTTCCCTGCCAGGCGCCTGGTGCGGGTTCCCTCCTTCCCATCAGGTGACGCAGGTTCACTCATTTTCCCAGCTGCTGCCCCGTTTTCCAACTCCCTCCCTTCTTTGCGGCATCACATCAGCACCAAAGTTTCGATTTCACAGCGTTGACAGAGAGTTTTATTTGTGTCCCCTCAGCTGTGTGTGCCAGGAGCGAGGGAAGCTGCAGCACCTCCGTGGAAAACTGCCCGCTTTCCATCAACGACCATCTCCCTGCTCCGTTTTCACATGGGTTTGCAATTGTTTCACCCGATTTCTCCATTGTCTTTCTTCAGAGCACTATTTCTTTCCTATCTGGCATTTTCCTCACTGTCCCTAAACAACCTCTTTTACTTGCTCTCTCCTACAATAACCCCATTCCTCATTATTGTTTCCATTCTTTTTTTGTTGTTTTGTTTTGTTTGTTTGTTAAATTATTACTTTTTTTCACTCGATGAAGGCCTGGGGGCCCCTGCTCTGTGTTGGGGGTTACTTTTACAGCCACAAACCTCAGCAGACACGTCAGAGCCGGAGCATCATCCCCTTCTCACGGCATCAGTGTCCCTACTGCTGCAGAAGAGGCTCTCCATACCTTCTGATGAGCATTTTAGATCTGCTTTGCAGGATTATCCATCATTTATCATTGCAGCGATGAATCAGGTCTTTGATGCAAATAAGAAGCAGCCCCATGGCATGAAGCATTTCAGGCTGAAAAAGGGGGGAAAAAACCAAACCAGAAAAAGATGCAGCTGTGAAGAATACAAATATTGGCTCCTTGAGGAAACCTCCCTATTGTATCCGTTATTGCAATCTACTGATTTGTTCAGGGCTCCTGCTCTCCATTTGGGATTATCATGGATCTGGTTTCCCATCCTGAGGGAGCGGACAAGAAGATCTAAGAGGCAATACTCTGAGGTAGCTGCATAAGGAACCTTTCTGCACTGTCTGGCTGATGGAGCTGATTGCTGTGTGAGAGAACTTGCTATTAAAATGAATAATGACCCTTCTGTGCATAAGAAAGCAATAAAAAAAAGTACAAATTGGCCAGTTCCCACTTTCCCCATCTTATGGAATCATAGAATGGTTTGGGTTGGAAGGGAAATTAAAGATCATCCAGTCCCAACCCCCCTGCCCTGGGCAGGGACACCTCCCACCAGACCAGGTTGCTCCAAGCCCCATCCAGCCTGGCCTTGAACCCCTCCAGGGATGGGGCAGCCACAGCTTCTCTGGGCAACCTGAGCCAGGGTCTCACCACCACAGGATGAACATTTTGGCTGGTGAAAGGTGGCTGAGCATGGCCCAGAGCTCCAGCATCAGTTACTGCTTCACTTCTTCATTTACAACACCAGGAATAACGGTCAGTCCCTGCTCAACAGGGAAGTTCTGAGCCTGAGTTCTTCAGAGGTTGCTCTTTTGCTGCGATAAGGGGTGCAAGATAAGTACGGCAACGATGGAGGAGAGTTTTCTGGTGGAGCTGTGAGAGAGGGGCGATAACCTGCTCTCTCCCAGGGATTGATTCGAGATCCCTGAGCCAAACTCTGCTCCAGAGAGGGGCAAGTCAGCCAAACCCCATGGATGAGCATCTCCCTGGCCACCACGCAGCTACAGAAGTCCTCACACCATGGCTGGTGCCAACGGTATTCTCCATTAAACCCAGCCAGTGGAAAACTGTCACTTTTCTTCCCACTTGCTGCTCATTTGGGACAACTCTGGGGAAAGCAACGTTTCAGGCTGAGAAACAGGTTGGGGAGCAGATTCCCCATAGCAGAGTGTCCACACCACAGCGTCCATTCCAGCCGTTTCTCAAAAAACAAGAAGAAAACAAACCCAAAAAGACAGGGCACACATTTCAGAGAACTGTGGGACTCATGTTTCATGAAGAAATGAAGCAATGTGCTTTTCACTTCCCCTCTTTGCAGTTACTTCAGACTTTCCCCCCCCAACAAAACCACCCTGGCTGGGTGCTGCGACCATGCCAGCAGCGAGGGGCATGCAGAAAAAGGGTCTTTAATTGTTAATTAATTATTTCTTATTAAAAGTTGTGTGGCTGAGGCTATAAAGGTCCTCCTTCCAATGGACTAAACCTGGTCAGTGCCTCCTGAGGGGAACCTGCTTCCCTTCCCTGACCCCTGACATCTTTGGGAGAGGGGGAAGAGACAAATGTCTTGCCAAGGGGTCTATCAGTCACAAAGTGTTGCTGCCTTTTCACCACTGTCCTTGCAGAAGTTGGTTTGTATTTACATATAGAATATAGCAAGGAAAAAAAACACCAAAACCCAACCCATAAAAGCTAAGGGTATTTAACTATAGGTCTCTGCATCCCAAAGGAGTCTAAACTCCGTTCACACAAGCTGGGATAGTAAAGGCGACAAAGTTCTGCGGTGTTTCTGCACTGAACCTAAAGAAAAGCCCCTGAAGTTTAACATAAAATGAAAAGGAACCAAAATATCACCCAATTTACTCTTTGCTTCAACAGCCCTAAATCTCCTCCCTCTCCCAACAGCCCCAGGGGAGCACAGCATGGATGGTTTGCATTGACATAATCCTGTAGGTAGGATAAAGAGCTGGTAATTGGTAAAGATTTTAGTTCTCTAGGGAAATGTTGAAGCATTTATGTGGGTTTTTTTTGTCTAATTGAATTAAATTTGGGATTGAAACTTCAGCTGTTGGGAATGGTCTGAATCCTTGATGAATTCTCAACGCTACCGTTTCATTATTGCCACTGTTGGGTTTTTGCAGGGGCAGTGGGGTGGTTGAACAACTTCCTTCTGTTTGTGCCCAAAGAGCACTTCGGTTAGACAAAGCTGGTGAGATACCCCTATCAAACTCAAGAGGTTCATAGTATGGTCAGAGTTGGAAGGGACCTTAAAGATCATCGAGTTCCAAACCCCCTGCCATGGGCAGGGACACCTCCCACCAGACCAGGTTGCTCAAAGGGGTTATAACATCAGAAGAACTTCCCACCATGGGAGAGGTTTACTGTGTTTAAGGATTTAATTTGAGTAGATGCCACGGCTGAGTCACTGGTGCCACTTTCTGTGGCTGTCAATTCTCCTGCCCTGCACTGACCTGTGATGGTGTCCTCTGCCATGAACCAGCCAACAACGCAGAGCCCACAGTGATGCCCAGGGGACATTTGTTGACCCTCAGAACAACCCCAGACAGTAATGATTAGTTTTAATTTTAATTGCAGTGAAAGCAGACTCTACGGTCAGCTCAGTGTTAGCAGCGCAGCTCAGATTTGAAGAGGCTCCTGATAAAAAGTCCTTTCCAACCTGAAACCATTCTATGAGTCTACACGCAGATCTGTCCCCGGGGCTTTGGCAACAATTTCTCGGAGCTTCTGTTTTATTAGGTCACATCCCCAAGGCCTGTTTTTCCTACCACAGGATATGATTAACCCTGACCGGCGTCACGGCGCTGCATCCCCAAGCAGAAAATCCACCTGAATTCAGCACAACTCCTCTGCCCCCCTCCTCGAGTCCCCCTCAGCGTGGGACCAAGCGGACCTTGTGCATGGCATCTTCTCTGGGGCAGGTCTGCTGGGCCATCTCATCCCAGGGGATGGTCTCCTTTGCCCAGGTAGGGAGCAGGGTGCTGCCCTGGGGTCAGCCAGGAGTTGGGGACCATGAACTCTCCTGCACGGGGTGAAGATGCTGCACTCATTGTGTTTGGGAGCTGCAGCAATGCCCTTCCCACCTGAGCACCCAGAAAAGGGTGAGGAGCAGCAGAAACCAGCTCTGAAGGTCTGTGAACCTCTGGCACAGTAAGTCAGGGTGATGAAGGACGTGGAGGCACGTGGGAGGAGATGCTGCTGACAAGAGGCGGAGGCTCAAGGCCAGTTCTGGGGAACTTCTCATTCCATTTTCCTTGAAAAGCGGCGGTGAAAGGGCACTGTAGCATTTTGCAGCCCTCGCTCACGTAAGCAGCGTGTGCTGGTCACTCCAGCAGCCTTCCTGCCGTGAGTAACATGGAAAGAGAAAAAGGGCAGCGAGCTGGGGCTGTCTCATCTCAGATGGTTACTCAGAAAGGAAATCAAGCCTCAGCTGACTCCCGGGATCAACGCAATTCTTCAACGGAGTCAGGCCACACACTGGCCTTTTGCAATAACCACTTGCCAAAGCGGGTGGCTCTCGAGTCAGCCCGTTGTGGCAGCTCCAGCATGGACTTGCTCGACAAAATACCTGCAGAAAACCTCCTGCCTTGTGCTGGGAGTGATTCCCGAAATGGTTACACAGGGCAATGCTGTGCCTTTTGCCCTTGATCCTGCAAGGCGTTATCTGGGAGGGGTCACAGGGCCCTTGTTGAAGTTAAAGAAGTCAAGCAGAGCATCACAGAGATGTGCTCCCCAGAAATAAAAGGATTTCAATGGGCCAAACCGAAAACAAACTCTGTTTAGTCTTCAGCATCCCTTTCAGAGACGCTCAGCAGCGTTTCTGGAAGCAAAGTTTTTATTAACGAGCAAAATAGGGTGGTTTTGCTACCTCCTCCCTTTTATCTCCCCCCAAAACCTAGTGAGAATCCATCTGGAATATATTATTAAACAAACAAAGGCTCCTCGCTTTGCTCCGAGAGCAGCCTGGCTTCCTCTGAAGCGTAAGGAGCCGCATTGACAGGAAAGAAACAGGCACATTTCACCCTCAAGTGAAGTTTGCAAATACTCCAAATATTTGTTTGTACGCTTTGGCCCCTCGCAGAGCTGCCCATGAAAAGTTCAGAAGTAGGGTTGGGTTCCCCAACTCACCCACCCGTGGGCCAGGAGATGGATTTGTAACCCCGAGCAGGAGGCTGGGCTCTTCATCCCTCAGATTTGCTTCTGGTAGCATTTCTAAGACATTTTAATACTTACACTGGTGGTATTTTAAAATCTGACGTGCTTTCCTTCATTTTTGCTGCTTATTTTTTTCTCTCCTGGTAATCAGGTCATACCCTCTGCTGCCGTAGGTGAAGGATAAAGAGCTCAGTGTTCTCCCTCCTGCCGTATGGAAGAAGTCCCTCTTCCAGTGAAAATGGGGGAAAAAATGGTAAATTAGGATTCAGTGTGAGATTTAGCTCCCGGTAAGGGGCCTGCAGCCTCTTGGTGCACAGACCCCTGTTGTGGGGAAGGATTTAGGGGTTGGGAGTTACTCCATGGGCTGCATCGGGCCCCTCCAGCCCCAAAATACAAGCCAAGGCTCCTGGGGATATTGGGGACAGAAAGGACCTTGCTCAGAGCAGGAAATCTCTCTTTATTGCTACTGTTTGAGGTTTATTGCTTGTTAAACTGAAGGGTTGCTCGCTTCTCGCATCCCGTGAGTGTTTTATGTGAAGACACTTCACAGGGAGGGAGGGTGGTTATGTCCTGTGCCCAGTTTCTGAATTTCCCAGCCTGCAGCGTTGGAATTTGGCCCCGGAGCCAGCGGTGAGGAGTTCAAAAACCCAAATGACAACTCGTTTTAGTATCACAAGTGTTCAAAAAGGAAATATTATCACGGCCTGAGGAAAAAAGACCACTGGACGTTTCTAAACAAGATAAACATGACACTGAGTACTAGAAATACGGCTTCATTTTCTGTGATTATCATGTGTTCAAGCAATCTATAATATATGATATATTAAGCTGTGGAGCTTTAAGCAACCTGGTCTCCTGGGATGTTTTCCTGCCCAGGAAGCTGGAACTGGATGATCTCAAAGGTCCCTTCCAACCTGAACCATTCTATGATACTATAAATCACAGAAAACTCCAACTAAAACTTAATATTTTCAGAAATAACCAGCAATTCTGGGCCGGGGGCAGGCAGCCTCAGAGACATCAGAAAGCACCCTTTCACCCTGCAGTCAGGGCCAGACGATTTTACTGTTGCTGAGGAAGAACATTAAGAAAAGCAAAGAGCCAGAGAGATTTTGGCTTGAAAAACCCTCTGGGGCAGCACCTGCCCGGCGGAGGGGAGCCAGGCGAGCTGCAACGTGGGTGCTGGAGGGGATGCCTGACCTCAGCAGCTGCTGGGAAGGATTAATTGGAAACCGAGATTTCTGCTGTTCTCCTGGAAACAGAAAGATTGTTTTATTTTTGCAAAGAGGAATCTAGTTTGTGGTCAGCTTCTGGCAGCAGGTGGCTGCTCTGGACCCTCTCTGTAAATAAGCACAAATAAAACCACATTTTAGCCTGCTACAAAGACAAAACAACACCCGTGTGGTTCTCGCTGCTTGCCCAGAAGTTTATGCTGAAACCCATCCTCCAAGAGGTAAAGGGGAGAGGTTTTTGACTCTTTGGGAAGCACCGTGTCCTGGTCATCTGCTACACCAGGATTTCTTTCTCTCTTCCCCATCTTCCCATTAAGGAATCGTGTTTTATCTGCTCCACTGTAACCCCCTGGGCCAAAAAGGATTTACTGCCTCGATCAACACACAAGGCAGATTTTTCTCTCTTGTATTTCAACATTTTGTTCCACTTCACTGCAAGAAGCTGGTGATGTCTATTCAATCCACCGGGAAGAGACCCGGATCCCCTAATTTTTTATTTTTTTTTTTTTTTAAAAAGAACAGAAACTGCAATATCTGTATTCTATTCTTGTTTGCATACTGAAACTATGAAAGGAGAACAAGGGATCAGTCTCCTCACAGCCTCAGCCCTTGCTTATGCTCACACCTGCAGGTTATACCTACTATCACGTGCTCGAGCTTAGATGGGAAGTTTTTTTCCCTTCTATAGGGGACTGAACCCTCCATCCCGACAAGGAATGTTGGAGAGAGAGGACACGGTATGGCTTGAAGCATCGCTTGGTTTTTGCCTGCTGAGGCGTCACATCCCTCATATTCCTGGGGGATACAGCACCTCCGCAGCTGTAAAACCCAACAGTGAGAGGAAGAGGTTAAAGCTCTTTATTTTTTTTAATTTTTTTTAAATGTAAATATATTATTAATCAGATTATACTTCAGCATACAGAATACACTTGCCACCCTGCCTGAGCCCCACGTGCAACTATAAAAACACCACAACACACACACACATTAGCCCTAAACTGACTTTCTCAGTGCCCTCACTTACACTGGGTAAAGTTAGAGGGCTAGAGCAGAAGTTTCCACTCTCAGTTTGCTTTGGGGAAAACAAACAAACAAGCAAACATTAAAAAAAGTCTATTTCCAGTCACGGAGGTTGCAGAGCAAAGCCTGAAGACAGTACCTGCTTGCACCCTACAGGCACAGGCACTGAACAGCAGAAAGAGAGATCCGATATTAAAGTGGTGACGATTTGGAAGGCTTAATCAAAAGCTTTTTGAATGCTTAGGGCTGGCAACGTGTCCACAGCCAGTGACACAAATGACACTGGTTGGGAATATTTGTGATGCTCCGCTTATTTTTCCAACTTGAGGACCTGAGGGACACCTCAGAGTGGGGCAGTCTCCTTTTCTTTTGGCAGGAGACAGGAAAAGCCATTTTATTGCCACGCGCCACGTGAGGACCTCATCTTGGGTGCTGGTTCTTTTTGGAGCTATTCTGGCTTATATCCAAAATAACTGGGTGAAAACAATGGGACTCCCATCATGAGGATGAGATACCAATGGGTTGTAGTTACCATCAGCTTCTGGTGAAAGCTTTGCAGGTCCCAGCTCTGTGTTGGAACAGCCATTCCGCGGAGAAACAGCATTTTTTAGCCAAGTTGGATGGTGCTGTTGGAACCTGAGGCTGGAGAAGGGACCTCACTCACTGCCAGCACCGAGGCCGGGGTCCCCATGTGGGGACGGGTACTGCTGGACCCCCTTCCGTGGCTGGCTCCTTCCTAGCCTAAGCATCCCTCTAGGAAAACAGGAATCACCAGGATGGAGACAGAGGGGGAAAACCCAAAGATTATGAAATAAAAACGTGGGCAGGGGTGGGAGAGGGGGAACTGGGTGAGCTAGAGCAGAGGACACAGGACAATATTACTTGTGAGGAGCCAACACTGCACTGTCTCAAACAAGAAAGAAGGAACCTCACCAGGCAACAGGCAGTTGTTCCAGGAATAACGGGGCACTAGGGGACACTATTGTACCATAAATCACAGCAGAAAAAAAGTCCACTTCCAAGCAAGAAACCAACATTTCCCTTTCATTTTTGGGGTTATTTCTGACACCAACAGTCCCAGGATGGCACTTTGTCCCTCTTTCCAACTCCTGTCATCTTTACAGCCCATACAAAGCCCCCCCAGTTTTTAACTCACCTCATGACAGTAACGGGTCCTGCTTCTTGGCACGTATTTCTCTCCAGGTGTCTATTCCTGAGTAAAATGTGACCAGCATTTGCTGCCAGGATGGTACTTTTCAGTGCATCATGAGATGAAGCAGGGGAGAACTGCCCTCTCCTGGAGCTGGGGTTGTGCTGAGCTGATGGCAAAAGCTCTGTCCTCACCAGTATAGGCTGGAGTTTTATATTCAACTAACACGTCACCGAAGATCCTGTGCCTATTTTGGGGAAAAACAGGTAGAAAACATCATTCTCAGTAGACTTTTCTTTGCAGGAACCCCCATGTGATACGTGACCACACAACACCTCATACTCACCAACAGCATCACTTCTCTCCAAGGATCTTTCAAGCATTTTCTACCTGTAGACCCAGATTTGTGGAGGTCCCAGGTGCTTTTTGTTGGGGTGCTTCCCCTCTGCAAGACCCCAGTTGCCACCAGAAGCGGGTTGGCTCCAACAGGTCCCCCTCATGGTGACCTGTAGCCCAAGGGAGTTGGGCTCCAGCCAAACCTGCCTTTGCTGGACCAAACTCAGCTCCAAAAGGCTGGACCAGCGAGACCTCCAACATCCAGGTGCTGCTCTCAGCAACTTCTGTGCTGCTTCCACTAAGTTATTATTTTAGCATTATAAATTATTACCTGAATATGATGTTCTAGTGCTGGGTGTAGATAAAACTGTATCCTAGGGAAGAAGATTCTGTGTGCAGAGACTTTAAAAATAAGACACAGAAAACAGTGATTGTTAAAACTTGACTTGCAACACTTTAATTTTTAGCAATCTTTCCCAATAATCCTTCCTACTGCACAAAAGGACACACACCCCCCCACACATTGGTACCATAAAAATGCTTTGCAACACACAGACACATATATATATAGTTTTAATGTACAACAAACATGCTTTGCACCACATATATATATATATATAGCTTTACTGTACAATACTTTAAAATTTGGGAATGTGCATATTATTTTTACATATTCTGAAACTCAGTTTTCCTTTATAGTTTCTATTTACAGTTTCACAATGCCTTCAGTGCTTTGAGATACAGCTGCAACTCTCAACCCTAACCCTTGAAAAGAAGTTTTAGCTGACTCTCTCCTCTTAAAGCCCTTCTCAAAGCAGTCCACAGTTGTACCATCGAGCTATAAGCTCTGCCCTCCTGTGGGTTTAGGGGGAACTGTAGCTCTTCTCAGCAGCTTTTAGCCCTCTTCCACTTTACAGATCCTTGAAATTATCTAAAAGGAGTTTCAAGATCTTGCTGAAAATTCCCATCCACAACAGCAAATTCATCTGTGGATCAATTCAAGGGCCTTTTGCTGACCCAGGGATACACAAACCCTCTTTACATGGCTTAAAGAATGAACTTATGCTCTTCTGTGGAACAGCAAAGATAACTTCTCGACCAGATCCCTGCCCCCAAGCCAAACTGGTTTTACTCACTCTTAGTCTGCAGCATTAAAACTGTTTTGTTTATTTAAGATGACATCATGCTACTTCATAAATACCATACCAAAATATGCGTGCTATTCATTCATCAACCATTTTTCCAACTAAAAATCTTAACCTTACAGGAATTTTTATTTCTGTCTTGATGTATCACTCATCTCGGGCTGGGCTTTGATCCAGCAGACGGTTCACTGGAAAAGCACAGGAACATTTCCTTTTGTCCGAAATTTGGAAGTTTTTTTCTTTATATACAACAAACAAAGCTCAACTTGGGTGTTTTCACCCTACTGTACACAAAAATAAGATTCACCCGTGTCTCATCTGTGCTCAGACTCTTGATCTCCAGGTCTTCCTCAGTCTTCCAAGCGTATTGGGTTGCTTCTTTTCTGCAAGGTGGAAACCCTTGAACAGAATCATCTATAGCTATTTTTAAATAGAACTTCTGCATTATTTTCCTTTTTTTTTAATTATTATTTAAAAAAAAACCATGGTCAATAGTTGAGAAAGGCAAGTCTGATCCTGCACTAGGCTCTGAGCACCCAGAGCTCTGCTTTTCGGTAAAATCTCCTGGAGAACCAGAGTGATAATCCGTACCCTCCAGCCATCACTTACAGGACCAGTCCCATTGAAGTAAGTTTCAAATGCACATTAAGATACTGCAATTTTAAAACCACTCCCACAGAGAAGATTCTTCTAGAAATTCAGAGCTGCTGCCCACAAGAATGTGTCCAAAGAGCTGCTTCTTAGGGGTGGGAGAGGTGCTCAAGCCCTAGTTCCCGGATTTTGCAGACCCAGGCACTAACCCCGTAAGCCTTACACCCCAAATTATCTTGAAAGCTGAAATCCAAAGCAGACACAGCTGGGAGTGGGGCAGGAATTATCCCGGCCCCTGCTGTGTAAATAATTTAGCAGCTGTTTGAAGATTTGGTGAAAACTCTGCCCTTGTTATTTGTCAGCAGTTCCTTGAGCGCCACGTACAGCAAACGTGTTTACATTTCCCACTGACTCAGAGAATTAATGCTCTTTGTAGAGTTGCGAAATGAAGCAAAAGCCCAAATACAGGTTTTGAAGAGTTTCTGTGAGTTTATCATCAGATCAACAGTTTTCTGGTGCTGGCTGGAGGTGGTTCCTCCATCTTAAGTGGTTGTGCATGTCCAAGCAGCGCTTTCTCCTGGGGAAGGGTCCTCCCATCCCCGGCAGCAGCTGTACTACCAAGTAGCATAAAAATCAGGAACCATCCACTGTTATTACGTACCTAACTATGACGAAGGCTTGGAAGCCCCTGTTGTGTCTTCTGAAAGAGTTCCTAGATGTCTGTTGCCCATCTGAGATCTTAGAGGAAGGTCTAGCCTCCCTATGAAGAGGCTGTAGTTGTCTGCCCATTCTCCCTATGGCTTTCTCCAAAGGGTTCCTCATCTTTCTCTTTTATGGAGAACTTCTTCCTGAAGGCTTGTGTTAAACTGGAGGAAGAAGCCTTCCTAAACGTGGTGAGTCTCTTCCGAAAGTTCCCCCCCGAGAAGAAATAGAGAAGTGGGTCAAAGCAGCAGTTGGAAGCTGCCAAGGGGAGCGTTACCACGACTGATTTCTGTAGGTATATGGTGCCCTCACAGCTGGCGTTCTTCAGCCACAGCATGTGGAGGTGGACCGTACGTAGGATGTGGTACGGGGTGAAGCTCACCAAGAAGGTGGCCGTCACGATGATGATCATCCAGACAGCCTTCTTACGGTTAGCCTGGTTCTTCTTCAGGGAGTTTTTCAGTAAGGTCCTTATGATCATGGTGTAGCAGATGGTTATGACAATAAAGGGGAAAATGAAACCCACAAATAGGGCAATGAAATCCAGGATGACGACTAGAATCTTCTTCTCTGTGTTTTCCGGGGGTTCAAAGCACTTGGTCTTGTTGCCATATTGGTACGTCCCGTTTTGCAGAAAGGGAGCGCTCGTCACAGTGACAAAGATCCAGATGCCAATGCAGACAAATTTAGCCTTCTTCTCCGTTACCAAGTTGATGTGCTGGACTGGGAAAACGATGGCGATGCAACGGAAGAAGCTCATTGCAGTCATGAAAAAAATGCTGCAATACAGGTTGACGTACAAGGCGTACGAACTGATCCTGCAGAGGAAGTCACTGAAGAACCAGTTGCCTTTGTGGACGTAGTAGATGACACGCAGGGGCAGGGTGCACACGCAGAGGAAGTCGGACACGGCGAGGTTCAGCATGTAGACCTGGAAGGCCGTCTTTTGCCGGTATGTTTTTATGAGGACGTAGAGGACGACGCCGTTGCCAACGAAGCCCATAATGCTGATCATGGAGTAGAGCGTGGAGTAGATTCGGTTTCGGAAGTCGTCGATGGAGTGCTGGCATGAGAAGTTGTCGAATAGCACCGTCATGTTGCCTGGCTGAGGCATTGGTTCCACCTGGCGATGAATGTTAGGCCTAAGGATGAAAAACTTGGGTGAATTGTGTAAAATAAAATGTGGCTATTAAATAGGAGGAAGAAAAACCTAAACAACACTATAATCTCATCTGTACAGGAGAGAACAGTTAGGAAGGGATGTGGATCTGCACAGATCCATGTTATTATAGCTGTCCACTACAGCCACTGTTCTTAACCTGGTACCAACAACTGGTGATGCAAAAATGAGAATTTCCACAGTCCAGGCAACATCCTTCTTCCACTGAATTACCAAAAAGCTCCAACTCCTCACAAACTGAAGTAGCTACTCATTAAAACAGCAGAGAGGGAGGATGGTGGCAGCAACAGCACTGTGCAATTTGAAATAAAGACCTGATCTGTGTCCCTAAAGACTTTCCAGTCCTCCACGTCATCCTGAAACACTGCCTCCCTCCACGCCTGCCTGCGTAAGGACAGATTACTGCAGGAGAAAGTCTGAAAGAAGGTCTCTGAAACAGTTAGGGAAAACTGTTAAAAAAGAAAAAAAAAAAAGAAAAAAGCCAATATTAAACCCCCTAAATCCTTTGCAATGAAGGTGGAAGATGGTTCCAAGCCAGAAGTTGGTCAGTGCACAACCAGACACTTGTCAGCTCCGCAAATTCTGAATTGCTCTCCTCTGCTCTCAGATAGCACCACTTTTTAAACTTGATTTGTTAATGAATATATGTAATTATCAGCCTTGGAAAAGCTATCTGACTGACAGGAAGGACCACTGAATGCTCAAGGCTTCCAGGTTTCACTCAAGTTTCAGCTATTTGGGAGTCTGTACTCTTAAAACAATCGTTTTATTACTTGCAATGCACAAAACACAGTAAGGCTCACTGACAGCAGCGAGGTAGCACAGACAGGAGCAGAGGCAAAACCTGACACAAGAGAGGATTTTTCCCCCCGCCCTGAGGCTATTTGTGGCCACCCAGGGGTGCATGAGTGACCAACCGTGCCACTGCACAGATGTCTTTGGCCAGAAGAGGCAGCCAAGACTCAACACGGCTCTCTCAGAAGCACTAGATCTGTATATTGTACATCATCACTCACAGTTCACCTTAGCTTGTATAGACAAAGCTTAGCTAGAAACGCTAATTGCAAATAACCTATTAATCAGAGAGAGGCAGTGAGTTTGCAGCCATGTCCTCTCCCCACAAATGCCACCTCTGGTCAGCCTGTTCTGGCAGTGGCAGAATCCAGATATCAGCCCCAGCTTGAATGAACCTGGGCTCCTTGTGATGGAAAGCCCAGCGTGGGTCTGAACACCAGAGGTGGCCACCACCACCCTCGCGTGGCTCCAGCCACCCATGCTCCACAAGGACCAGGCAGTAACATGGAGCTGCTGCCCTGGTAGGGTGGTGCAGAGGAGACCTGGATCCCGTGGGAGATGTTGAGAGATCCAGCCTCTCACCCTCACCTCTGGCATCCTCACTTGCCTGAGGTCTTCATGTCAAACTTGAGGTTCAAGTTACATAAAGAGCATCACTCCAATAACATTTGAAAATCTCCAAGATAGGGCTAAAATTAAGTTTTCAGTAACATCAGTCCGATTTTAACCAATAGTTTGGGAGCTGCAGGTAGCGCAATATTCTTTGGGAAAAGCTGTGAGAGCCCCATTCCTTGTTTTTAATCCATCAAGAAAATCTGGCACAGGTGATGAACCTCTTGCAACCATTACTCTTATTGCTGGGTTAACGCCTTGCGAGCAGAACTGCTGAGCAAAACCATGCTCTGTGCTGCAAGAGCACATTGAGATTATCTCAATGATTATCTCATGAAAACTCATCTAGATAAAGCGCCTGAACTTACCAAGTTATTAAATATCAGCTCTTTCTCAGATGTGTTTTTTTTTTCTTGACAACTAATAAAGCAACCCAAACACAATCAAGATGTTTGAGATCAAGGGACCGGAATGATCTTTCACATATTGAGGCTTTTTTTTTTTTTAAAGTCTGCTGGCACCTCAGTTATGATCAGTATGAAGAATAGGGAGAAAATGGGACAAACTAGACTGCGTGGCCAATCCAGTGGATAAACAGAGATGTTTTGCCTAAAAGTAGTGATGTGATGAAACGTTCAGGAAAGGGAGGAGGCTGCAGATGGAGAAAGGCGCAGGAGCACTGGGGGAAGCTGGGCAGGACCTGGGTCTCCCAACAGCAGGTTTTGGGATCAAGTTCCTCTGCATCTTTGGAGGAGGCACGAGCGACGTGTGCCTGCA